>DWLS01004959.1:0-13274 GCA_018246255.1 Pachliopta kotzebuea | reverse complement strand
CCCCCCCCCCCCCACACCCCCCAAAAAAAAAAAAAAAAAAAAAAAAAAGCAGTTGCTCATCTTGTACTTTTGTAATCTACTATACAAATTTGTAGAGGACAGCAAACACGAGACAACTCCATCTCGTATTTGACAAATGAGTACGTTGGGAAGAGCTCATGCCCTTCTCTTATCGCTCTGAGCAACACAGAGGCGTAACCTATGTCCCTCCTCATTGTACTAGGGGTGGCCATAAAAGAAAAACATTTCGATTGACTTTGCTTTTTTGACTTAAATGGATACAAAAATAATAAATGAATAATAAGTGCTTTAACGCATTTACAGAACAATGGCTGTGTCGACGTTTACAGAGACTTCACTGGTAGAGAAAGGGGGTTATGGGGCGTCAGTCAATAAAGAACACAATGCACATCGTAAATACAAGGAACTCATCTATAAAACAAATCAAACAAGTGTCTATGAAGAAACATGTCCTAGGAAGCCAAAATACTTGAAACCACTGCGTGAATGGGAAAAGAAAATTGGATTTGTGACACCAATACGTTGGACAAATGCTATACTCATTACGTTGTTTCATTTAATAACAGTCACTGCTTTATTCTTTTATGTAATAGAAGGCAGTATACCAAAATGGCAAACTTTAGCTTTTGGTAAGTTTTGAAAATAAATATCTTAATCCTTAATTTTGATTGGTATTATCTAGTTTAGTAATTATAATAATCACCACTGTCAAATCTCTATTATCATACTTACATACATCAAACTTTTGTAATGCTGTAAGATTACATATTAATTACTATTTATTTTTCCTAAATGTAAATTCTGTTTAAATTTTAATAATAACAATAAAGCATCTCATGAACCATCTATTAATGTAGAAATGTAAATCATTTATCTTTATTTTACCATATAGCTAGTCTATACTTTTTCAGGATTTTTTATGGGCCACTTGGCTGGATTCGGAGTAACTGCAGGAGTACATCGCTACTGGACACACAAATCTTACAAGGCCTCTTTACCACTTCAAATAATTCTTATCGTCTGTTATTCCGTTGCTGGTCAGGTATATATTTACACTTTTTATTACTTATAAGTACTATAATATATAAGTACTTTAAGAAAAATAATGACAAAGTAATCATATTTAAATTAATAAAAATAGAAAAAATTTTAAATAGGTAAAAATGTTTTACCTTCTGTATTGGTTGGTAACGACATTTAAAAATGTCCCCGAAACAAACCCTTTTTAAAAGTTTACCTGTTGCGCTTGCATATTAGTAATGTGTTTGGAACACCGTTTTTTATTTTTTGGGGGGAAATGCCTTCACATACCTGCCCACGCGGAGTCAAAGAGAGGTATGTTTATGTCAGACTTGCACGGACTAAAACTTCTTCGATGTTCCTCTATCATCGGTTTAGGGCAGGGTCACGACAACGCTTTTGGCACACCTCCGCGGCCCCGCCAACACCAGTTGCATCGCGCAATACCACCCTAGGGGAGGAATTCTCCCCTTTTCCTCCTGTGGTAGGGCGCTCTGGAACATACAGCGCGCCCTCCTTTCGGCCTTTTATCCTCACATAGGCAACGATTCCTCCCGAATGCGTCACCCAAACATGGCTCCCTGCGGCGGACCTGGTCTTGGACTTCTCCGCCAATCATTATACAGCTGCGGAGGATAGAGTGAGCGGCGAATTGTAATACCGACACTCATCTCCCCCCCCCCCCTGACTTCACCTCGACTGTAGTAGACAGTAAGCACGGAGCCTTGCACACCGCATCCTTCCCCCGCAGCCCACTGACACATCCGAAGTAAGTCGTTCGAGCTCACTTGGAGCGGTCACCTTGGCCGGCCCTATGCCCCGGGCCGGCCAGTAAGTTCCTCTTAGCTTTACTTTGAGTGACCAAGCCACGGCTACTAGAGCCCCACCCCTACAACAAGGCGGGAACCAGTTCGGAAGGTTTTGGAACACCCTGTCCAACATTTCGAATTGAAAACTTTTTATTCAGTCAATAAAATTATTAATTGTCATTTAAGCGTTATAAATGAACGAAACCATAATTTTGATCAAAGCGGTAAGCAATTATAGGTATTTATACTTTAAGTTATAAAACATGGAAACTCCCTACTCTTTATTGTCACGACTCGCTTTTCTTTCTCCGAGTACGGAATTAAATTAAGGTACAGTCTACATATATAAGTATACATTGAATTATCTCTCCCCCCTTTCTCTTCCCATTTATATCTCTGTCCCTTCCCTAATCCGCTTCCCTCCCTTAATCCTCTTCCCTCGGCTTTCTTCTCTCCCTTATATTTTTGCTTAATATTTTCAGCTTGTAGAATCCGTATCCGCGAGTCCTGTGATCGACGAAGTCCTGACGGCCATAAAAGTGGCCGAGGCCAACAACATTGTTCGAAAAAAACTCTTAATTGAATCATTATTTTTACTAGCTATGCACTCTTTTTACAGAACAGTATATACGATTGGGTGCGGGATCATCGTATTCATCACAAATTTTCGGAAACTTCTGCTGATCCGCACGACGCACGCCGTGGGTTCTTTTTCTCTCACATCGGCTGGCTAATGATGAAAAAACATCCAGATGTCATCAGAGAAGGGAAAAAAATTAACATGAGCGATATAACAAATGATCGTCTCGTCCAATTTCATACTAAGTAGGTAAATTATTAATTTTAATTAAAGTTTTTTATACGTAAGTACAATTGCTCATAAGACCATAAATTATTTATTAAGTTAATTTTGCGATTTACTACGGTTGTGTGCGAAAACATTCCCGTAGTCCCAGCTAAAAGCCTTAAGACACCGCGGCGTTTTCACTGGTAATGGGTTTCATATAACCATTGTTTTTAACACAGAAGGTATCCGATGAAGATGTATGCAATCTGTCATTACCTGGACCTTATGAAATGGCTCACTTACTCATTCCTGTTGGGGCAACACGTTATGTATATCGCTGCTGTATATTTTTAAGGCTTTTACATATATCCGTACTATAAGAATATCTATCCATATAACCCCTTTTGGTCAATATACACCTCAGTGCATTCCAAGGGATAGTGTAACGCCCCCACAACTTGCACTAATTCTAATCACATCTTGGGTCGTGATAGTCTAGTGGTTTGAACGCCAGCCTTCCTCGCCAAAGGTACTAGTTTCAAATACGGCCTGCACCAATGAAATTTTCAATTTATATGCAGTTAGTATAACACCAACTAATATCACGTGCTTTAAGCCACGTATCAAAATGCGAGGCTGTATAAAAAAAATCACATCTTGGGCCACAGCTCTATCTTTTTAAGCTACGTAAAATACAGAGCCCCTTCATGTTTGTAGTCCACTCCTAATTCGCTTAGTAAGTGGTGAGGAACACGTCTATAGTCTGCAAACTGAAAAACACTTCCGCCAGCGACTGGCAGAGTTAACTTTAGTTACCTTAAAAATATTAGACTACAGAACTGAGATAATAGTAGTATTACTAAAGTAATTGATTTATTATATTTTTCATTGTACTATCGCTAAATTTCACAGATACTTCAAAATATTTAAAATATTCTTCTGCTTCCTACTGCCAACGTGGATACCTATTTACTTATGGCAAGAGACTTGGAGTGCGGCCGTTGTTTCACAACCTCTCTTACGATATATGCTGACTCTTAATTTCACTTGGTCCGTCAACAGCTTCGCTCACATTTGGGGAAACAAACCTTATGACAGGTATGTTTTATGTATATTAAAGTACTGCTGATTTTGCTGGTACTTATTTATACAATTGTTCCCTCCGTTATTTATACAATTGTTCGTATGTCAAATCATCTTCTAAATATAAATAATAAATTTTTTTATTTCCTCCATATGTAAACTTATTTAGTAATAAATACCGTGCGAGTTATTTAAACTAAATTGAATATTATACATAAGTGACTAACTTTTCAAGTGTTATGTCTGCCATAAAACATATTTATGACAGTCACAATTGATCATATATCATGTAATTTTAAGAGGAAATAGACTACGCTACAGCTCCTTTAAGATATAATTTGTAATAGACGTCTATCCGTTGATGACGATAATAATGATGTTTATTACTAGAAGGGGAAAACTAAAACTAGAACATTACATTTGTGACAAATAATCATGTTCTTTTAGATACATAAAGCCTGCTGAAAACTGGGGCGTCTCATTAGTAGCTTTGGGTGAAGGATGGCACAACTATCATCATACTTTTCCATGGGACTACAAAGCGTCAGAACTAGCTTATGTCAATAACATCACTACAATACTTCTTGATATATTTTCTAAAATGGGTTGGGCATACGATTTAAAACAAGCTTCGCCTCTACTCATTAAGTCTGTTATAGAGAAGAGAGGAACAACGAATTTGAATCACGATCATTAAAACATTCACCCATAGTTTATAAAAATTTTGTTATAAATTTCTTATTTATTATCTATTTAATATTCAAATTCTAAAAGTTGTTTTATTTGCAATCCCGCGTGCGAATATCTAATGATTACCGGCAGTGACGAATTTAGTCTTGGTCGCCTAGGCCCCATGCCATGTAGTAAGTACCAGCCACCCCTTTCTCAGCATATACATATTGAGTACGTTAAGTTACTCTCCTGATATTTATTTATTTACACTTTATTTGTATAATTACAACAAAAAGGAAAAACATTATGTACATGAGAGACACAGTAAACAAAAAGACGGACATAATGCCACCAGGCATTCTCTTCCAGTCAACCTGATATCTGTCCGCCCTAGGCCCGGGCCTCCGGAGCCTTAGGACAAACCCGCTACTGGTTGCCGGCAAGATTTGAAGCAATTTTATCGAACCAATAGAATAAAAAGCTGTAGTGTAGTAATAACGTAAGTACTATTTTACAACAGCTTTGTTTTTACAATCGCCTTACTGTCTACAAACTCCAATATAGTAATATTCAGAAATAACAAGCTTTTACGTTATTTGTTACCACTGTTGTTTTTGTTGTTGTTATGCCTATTTTGTTACCACGCTTGTTACACAATCTACTATCATGAAAAGTGCCTACACCGCCGTATTGCCACACATTCAAACTTCCATGAATACCACCCGCATCGCTGTCAACCTGAAGCAAGCATCCGGTCCCACGAAACCGCCTCCTCAGCTCTACGTGCCTTCACTACCGTTACACTTTCCCACGTTGTTCCAGGCATAAGAAGAGACTTTCTTCTGATACGTCACTTTACGTTCAATCGCTAAACGACTGTCACGCGCTGGATGTAGTTAGTTTTAATGCTTTTATAAAATAAATTTTAAGTTTTAATTGTATCTGAATTTTTTTTGCAACTTCCGGCCGCAGCCTTCGTAATTCGCTAGTATACGAAACAATTGTTTATATTTTCTTTTTATTGAAGTCATGGAGAAAAATGTAGGTATTTTTACTTATTCTCGCAACTTTAACTACGTAGTCCAATTTTATTGAAAACTGAGTTTAGTTTTCAAAAAAAAATTTTAACATATCGCGAGTTATGTTGTCATAAGAGAAAGGCCGACAATGAACAAAGAAAACACTTACTGATAAAATGAAATAGGAACCCTTTATACTTGGATAACAGATCCATTAATCACATATACTTACTTTTGTTTACTGTGTCTCTCTTGTACATAATGTTTTTCCTTTTGTTGTTATTATACAAATAAAGTTTAAATAAATAAATAAATAAATATAGTTTATAAACTGGCCATAAGGACCCACTGTATAACCTTAGTATGTAAGAAGCTTGTATTACTAAATAAAATCAGTTCTCCCTCAGTTTTATTAACATCACATCACAACTTGGGGGAGTAGTTCCAACTATGTAGTTTTTAAAAACCCTTCCACCCGATGGCTCAAGCTAACCCGCATCTATGATAAAACATGAAGACAGATTTTATTCATTAATTATTTCTGCAGAAACTCTTCAAATAAAGTACACCCATAAATAATACCGCGACAAGCAAAACATGTTAAAAAAAAAGAATTACATGGGTAAATTTTTTATTCTCATAAAAAGAAATTGTGCGAAGTATATCCTCCTTCGTTTCCTATAATTATACAATTGTTTATCTCTGTCTCATACAACATTTACATTATATAACAAAAAGTCCATTAACTTTGACCAAAATGCAGCATTTCTTCAGCCCATTGTACTTCAAATTATACTTAACAAGATTTATTGGTGGAGATGAAGAACAAGCAATTATAATTAACAGTGTCAAAGCAAGATTATTTGACTAGGATCTTTTGCCAATGCCATCTCTATAATTAATATTTCACAATGTTATTGCACCTAAAGGTTGGTAATAAAAACAAAAAGACTATAATATTTCAAGATAAATACCTATTCTACTTGCATTTAAATTTAATGCTTGAGTAGAAACTATAAAACATTATTTTCATTTTTTAAAAATAATCAATAAATAGCTTCAAAATAAAATAAATAAATGCTATTTTTTGACTTGATGCCTAATCAAACTAATATTAATAATAATTTTATGTATCTTCAAACACTCATACAAATCGCTTTATGTTACTATTATAATATAAATAGAGTACCTTTGTAATTTACAATCTATATGTAATAAGAATTATCTAAAACTTTAGCACAAGACAACAAAATAAAACACTAAGTAATTTAAACCAGTCCTCAATAATTAAATAAAATCTCACTTTATTTTTGTATTATTTACCAATTCCAACTTGTTTGTATCACCGGCCATTTTAAATTCTTTTATAGGCCTAGGATTATCTTCTTTTGTAATTTTTCTTTTTAAACTGACAACTTTATTAGAGTATACACCATCATTTGCATTATTGTCACTATTTGAGACCTTTCTCTTTTTATTTTTTGTCGTAATAAAATCTAAATCAGATGAATCATCATCGAAACCACTATAAACAGGGACAGAGCGGCCACTCCTAGTAGACCTTACAGGTTGAATTCTAGTTGATTCTTCAACTATTTGTAATGGTGGTGGCCATGCAGTGAAATTAATGGATTGTCTAGCTTGCCTGTAGTTGTTTATAGACATTAATTTTATATAGACTGCAAGTGTGTGTGCTTTTTCAGCTGCTGATATTGTGTTTGGTAATATACTCCAAGGCATTCGCCTATCTCTGACATTCAAGAACTTTCTTTTCATTACAATCTTTGGCGTCCCATTACATTGATTATCCTCAACCTAAAATTGAAAAAAGTTAGTAAGAGAGGGTAAATATAATACAATAAGAACAAAAATTAATCAAATTACAACAAAATATTATGGAGATTTATTAAAAAGTAAAGCTTTAGATTTCAGTATGATTTACTAAAAAAGATGCTTTTAATATTATTGATATAACATAGAGATCTTTCCATTCCAAATTAGGCAAAGTAGGAAAGAAAACTCATATATATAAGAAACATTCATTATTCTTAGCTTTCATCTCATTACTGTACTAATTTCAAATATGCCTATAAATTATTTTCTCACAGTACCTTTATATTTTAGAGGTTCATAGTTGGAATTTTTTACTCTAAAACTAAGACAGTAAATACAATACCTTTTGTCTTAATAGTTCCTCTTCTTTAACAGTTGATTTTGAATTTTTAAATGCTTTAAGAAGATCAACCATTTCTTCTTTACTAAGATTTTCTTCATCTAAACCAAACTCTGAAATAGATAAAATAGAAAATCCAAACATCACATTTTTTTTAACATTATAAAATTTAAATATTGAGTGTAATCTAAAACAAGGGTGATAAAACAAGCTTCCTTCGCTCTACAAAAATTACCAGTCAATTGATTTTTCATAGTTTTCATCTCGGCATCACAACTATCATCAGACAACATAGACTCCATTGAACTCAAAATTCCTCTAAACTTCCTTCAGGAATCACTCGAACCTATATTGTTGTTTTAAAAGTAAATTCAGCGTTTCCAGATCTTTAATCCATTTAAATCTTGTATGAATGTCTTTTATTTTGTAAATAAAGAAAACGTCATATTACGAAGTTTTCTTGCCCGTTACAAAAATTATTAGTCAACAACAACCAAAAAACATCTGTCAAAACGATTAAATTTTAAAAAACTATGCTGACGCTGATACTTATACTGATGCTACTGTTTACTCCCATCAAGTAGTAAGGGTAGTAGGAGTCATAGTTCTTTAAACATTTTTAGCAAGTATTTACGGAAACTATAATATTTTAGTAGTATCCCAGGTTAAAAAGGAGTAGTGATACTGGCCACCATATTCAGAGGCCGTCTAAAAAAGAAGAAACAATTGAGGCTCTCTGATTTGCGTCGGCATTACAGCCGTGTAAAGTTCTTTGAGATTTGTAAATTTATATAATGCCAAATTTATCAAGTACACGTAAATTAAATCTAAAGGATTTGTATTATTTTATAAAGATTCCTTTCCCGCCGCTCAATACGCAAAATATATAGGGGCAATCAATACCCCTAAAAGATATTAAAAACGGTTTTTTGGCAATTGTACCAGAACATGATTTTCATAAGAGACCATTAATGCACTAAGTTTGTAATTATCCAACGCATAGTGTATTAAACATATTAAATATTATTATTTTACAATATATCACTATTTGTGGGGCGTAGTTTTTGTCCTAAGATTTTTTATTGTCCAACAATCCAATAGTAAACATCTTGAATTATAGTTATTGTTAAAAATATTTAAAATGACTTTGATGTGGTAAATGATTGCAGAATTATAAATAAAATGAATTTATAGTTGGTATCATTGTTTTAATCAGTACATTTTATTACAGCATTTTTAACTGTTTAATTTTGATTACAATTCACTTTCTTTAGTTTTATTTCTTTTTTACATTATTTTTAAAATAATGTAATAGTTGCATGCAAGGAATTTATATACGGAACATAATATTCCGTTTAAGAAAATAACTAAACAATCTCCGATTTAGTAATTGTCCTAAATTGTAAAGAAATATTTTAAAGAGCTATTTCTATGTTATGATATATTTTACACTGTGCAAAAAGGAATTGATTGTCATTATTATCATAGCAACATTTCAGTTTTTAATCCCATTCATATTTTTTAATTCAGTACCAAATTGTCAAGTGCGCGTATTTGTTTTATTATAAGTTTTTTATTTATTTCGTTAGGTACAAATAAGTATTCTTAAACAATTTATGTTGTATGAAATATATTACTCTACATAAGTTGTTATAAATATTGATACTGTTTGTAATCTGTTACAACATATTGAACGAAGATATTATTAGTAAGCGATTGTGAAATAGTATTCTTTGAGGTCGTGATGAACTCAAAATGGAAGAAGAATTAAGATGTTTTGTATGTAAAGAATTCTACAAAGAACCAGTACTCTTACCTTGCGGCCACGCGTTATGCCGTGTTTGTGCAGTTGGCCTACAATGTCATTTACCTGAAGTAGACAATGGTTCAGGGACAGCGACTGATTATCAAGAAGCAGATAAAGCCTCTGTTTCAAGTGAAACAGATAGCGGTGTTGTTTGCGGATCAAGACCAAATAGTTTTGCAGGAACACCTGCCGCAACGGTTTATTCTACTGCTGCATTTAGTCTACCATGTCCACAATGCAACAAACAAGTTTTTCTAGATGACAATGGAGCTGGAAGTCTTCCGCCTTTTCGGGTAATGCGTACAATTGTAGAGAGATTTGGAGGAATAATTGGCGCGCCACCTGCCGAAGAAGCCTGCCAAATGTGTGAAGGCGAAAGGCGCGCAGCTGTAGTAAGATGTGAACAATGTTCAGTGAGGTATTGTGCCGGCTGTCGAGACGCATGGCATCCCACTCGCGGCCCGCTCGCACAACATGAGTTGCGAGCTTTGGGAACTACTTGTTCTGATCATGGCTCGCCACCAGTTCTTTACTGCAATGCATGCTTAGTATCTATATGCCAAAGATGCCTTGCTGAACGGCACTCCTCTCATGAAACGCAACCACTGTCCAGTGCAGCCAGAGCTCATAAGGTAAGTGTAGTTTATAAATTGATAAATGTCATTCTATTTTCTTTTTCATTACTTATTGGTTTTACAGACAAGTCCAAAAAATTATGTTACAAAATTCTTCATGTAAACAAGTTTTTTAATTTTCAGACTGAATTATCACAATCATTACAGCAGCTTTCGGAACAAGCTAAAGCAATGACGGAATATATCCAGCTAGTCAAAGGATCAGGAGAAAAAATTAATGTAAGTGCTACATTTATTAAAGGTAAATTGACCTTTACATTAAATAAATAATAATTATAAGACATATATTTGCCTAAAAAAACTTGAGGCTATGTACATTACATAAATAAAATAAAACTAGGTGCATAGATAATAAGGTCCAGGACTAAGAACATTGGCCTATGGAGGAAACTTGTGTTATTCTGCCCTAAATGTATATACAATACATAATTTATTGTTATTACACAAGGACTCTGTTCCGGTCTCCTCCAATTGGTTTATTCCAGCCTTCCTTGAGTATTTAATAATCCTTAGATTCTAAATTTTTTTTGGTCGGCACTTTCTTTTTGATATTTGAGTTATAGGAGATTAAACTTTGTTTCAGCATAATTGTTATGAACTTCTAAAATTAATGTCACTTTTATTAAACAATGTATGTTGTACATTTGTTTGGAATATAAGTATATATAAAGCATTTAGATTGATTTTTACTATGCTTATAGGAATCATGTGAAGAGCTAGAGAGACAAATTGATCAGGCTTGTGCAGAAGTTGCACGTGCTGTGGACCGGCGACGCGATGAATTAATTCGTGCAGCTCGCAACAGCCGTTCGCAGGCTGTAGCCAGCATGCGCTCACTTACATCGCATGCTGCACAAAAACTGCGTGAAGCCACAGCTTTATTACATTTCTCTATAGAAGCCTTGAAGGAATCTGACCATGCTGCATTTTTGCAGGTCAGTCAAACAATTAAATTAAATCACCAGTACTGATAATTTAGTTATTCAATACATAGACAAGTTGAAATAATAAAGAAATTAATGTGTGTAGGGTGTTAACTATAACAAATAAAATGATTGTGTATAAATTGGTATATAATGTCACTCAATAATATGTATGAGCTTTTAAACAATGGCCATTGATTATTATAGTTATCTTTTCAACATTCCATGACTGCTATCTTGATGAGTAATCATCACCTTACTACACTGCTATATGATAGATAAAATTGCAGTGTGACAACCAATTAACTATTAGCTAAAAAAAATAGTTATTTTAATGGATGAATCAACAACTTGTCCAACACACAAGTTTGTATATATTAATAAAAAATGTTGTTTGATAATAGGGATGACTTCACCTGATTAACATAACTAAATAATTACATTTTCAATCATTTGAGACTCTTAATTTTCTTCTGTTTATGGTGTTGGACCTAAAATTATTGTGATAGATGCTATCATGCCCCAAGAATTGTTATCGTCTCAAGTATTAGATGGGCACAGCAGGTCATAAGTCCGGTCTGCTGTTTTGTATACTACCATAACATACATACAACATTATTATTGGAGTTAATTTGTAAAACACTTTCAAAAATAATATTTATAGTATACTGATCTCCAAGAATGAAGCCGCGAAGCCATCTAATTACTCCTAAAACCTCAAGGTAATCTGTAATTATTTTCTTGCCATCTCCATTTTGTTTAACACCTTTTTATTAAGTCGTGACAGCCTAGTGATTTGTACGCCAGCCTTCTACTCCGAAGGTACCGGGTTCGAATCCGGTCTGCACCAATGAATTTTTCAATTAATGTGTAGTTAGTATAACACCTACTAATATCACGTGATTTAAACCATATATTAAATGGCGTGGCAATAAACCTTAAAAAAACTTTTTTTAGGACATGTCATTAATATATGAATTCCAAGTCATAATTTCTTTTATATTTCTTTAAGAGAACTCCTGTCGTTGTTACTATAATTATTGTGCAAATGATTACCACTCTATCATTGGATATAATCTACTAAATCTATTTAGGAAACTTTCATTTGATATTTTCTTTACAGGTAGGCAACATACTCTCTGTGCGTGCACAGGAAACTGCTGCAAGCCTTTGTTCAACTCTCGATCCTCCCCCGTCTCCACCAGCACTTACTCTTGATATAGAGCCAGTGTTAAGGACAGTGAGAACTATGAATTTCGTCGAATGCATACGTAAGAAAATAAATAAATATATACTTTATATTTTTATGCTTTGATAACAAACTTATCTATTATGTAAGAAAAATAATAAACAAATCAATGAAACAAAGGGTTATTCAACAAATTATAACTGAACTATTGTAGAATGGTGAAATAAAACGAAATAATTATCTTTTTGTATATTAAGCGATCTTTTTATACATCAAATCTAAAATAAATACATGGGTTGTTGTATAAAACATTCTGTAATTATAATTTTTTTATAAATATTTAATTGAACGCTTTTGCCATATATTTTTAACATGATTTTAATTAATTGGAATGCAGCTATTGAACAGCAAATGAAGTTCTCAGGTTAGTAAATATTATTAAAATCTAAAATAAATAAATGTATATCTTTCTTAAAATATAGTGTATTGTTAATTCACAATCATAACAAGTGTCACTCTGTTATGAGCAAACGTATTACTTACCATGTCATAAACAATCTGCTCTTTGGCATGAGAGGCGATGCATGAAAGAGAAAAGAAAAGAATGAGAGAAGAAAATGTTGAGTGAAAGGAAGAAATTTGGGAAAGAGAGAAAATAAATAAAGATACCCAAGACCCTTACCGACAACACGAAGGGGAACAAGAAATTACAAATAAAAAAAACAATCTGCTCTTCGTCTCAGCGATGCGTTAATTTAAAAACAAAAACAATAATAATTATTTGTCAAGACGACAAGCGCAATGTGGTGTAGTGTTTTGGTAACATGGTATATCTTAACACTTTACCGACCAATCGTCATTTAATCGGTTTTTGGTCTTTCTGTTAATTTCGGTTGTAAATACTACAACGTCCCGCTTCACAAAGGTGACTGTTTCGAGCGCTATCAGTTTAAAAAAATATTAAACAACTTCTTTTTTCAACAAATATTGTTATATGAATTATGGTATATCTTATGTAAATAATAAACTGAAAACGATTGTAATAGATAAAATAAATATTGTTTAACCGTTTGAGTCCCAGACGGTATTGAAAAAACACTGTCGAAGAATCCCAAACAGCGCGATCGCGCTTTCCC
>DWLS01004958.1:0-13274 GCA_018246255.1 Pachliopta kotzebuea | reverse complement strand
TTCCTCGTGATTGGGCTCAGTTTGCACCCAGCTGTTGTGATAAACGACGCTTGATGTGCCCCCCCAGAATACGATGGGCAGCCTGAGCCAGAGCGAGAGGATATTTTCTTACTCCTTATTAATTATAATTCATGTGATTATACATACTATACTACACTTTGATATTTCGATTGTAATAAACACTTTCTATAATAATAAATGTTCTTACAGGTATGAGAATACTGGTGATGTTACTTTTGGATACCCTGCCTATGCTCGGTAATGTGTTGCTGCTTTGTTTTTTCGTTTTCTTCATTTTTGGGATAGTCGGCGTCCAGCTTTGGGCGGGCATATTGAGGCAGCGCTGCGAACTCGTCTTACCACCCCACGTTCTACGACCGAAGTGAGTAATCAATGATAAATCAAAACAGTTTAAATTACGCGACTAATTAATGATTATATTGGAATTTGATTTTTATTACGTATGAATAACATCGTATTATTGTATGTGGAGATTATAATCACTGTTATATGTTATCATTAACTAAGAGAGCTCGTTTTAGCGGCACGTTCCATTGCTAAAGTTGACTGCATGCAATATTTAACGCTTTATACTTACAAAGAGCATATTACACAGCTGCTCCACATCATTTATATAGTCGTACATTATTTTTCCATTGTTTCTAACGTACTACAATTTCGCATGTTTGGAATTTGAATAACAAGCACATACTTTATTAACCAAACACACTTAAATATTGCATACTGTCAATTCATACATATGATGTGAACAGAAACACACATAAAACATACTTGTTTGTAATGCAAACGTTTCTAACATAATCTATAGAAGTAGTGCCCATAGGAGCATACAAAGGAAACATTTTTAGAAAAAGATAGACTGGTCATGAGCAGAAACAGGAACCATTAGCCCTTCAATTTAATGAAAGCGAAACTTTTGAAAATGTTATTGAAATATATTAAATTTCACTTCTTAATGTTTAAAGTAGGATCATATCGCACGTCACCACATCCTCAATTTATGTTCCAGAGACCTGTCAGAATGGTACAGGGTGCGCGTCAGAGTGAACTCGTAAGGAAATGAGATCAAAATTAAGTGTTACTGTAAAAAATATTAAAATTTGTTGTCACGTGTACCTTCACACATCTGCCGTCCAGATGTGCTATAATATCTGCTTACCTTTACATACGAACTGGCAGTTATAACGAAATCTGGGTTTTTGGATCCCAATAAACCGCTTTTTACTGACCTCTCTCTCACATGGGTTAAGAACTGCCAGTTTGTTACAAACCACTCAAAGCATTTGATTAGCTCTGTAAATCTTTAAGTTAGATTTTATTTGTCTTCCTTTTATCTAAACACCTAAACATTTCTCGGCTACAGGTAATTTAAAAACTGTGAAATAAATAGGAGAATATAAAATTAAAAGCAAAGTATAATGCAGTCAATGCAGTCAACACCTCCGTACACCTCTAACGACAATTTTAACATCCAGATGGACACAAGTGTTCTATTTAAACTAGCTCTTAAATAATGCTTAATCCTTTGTGTGCATTGTTTATGGCTGTCAATTATTATTTTATTTTGCTTACACTTACGTTGTTTCTAGCAATAACAATTTTAATAACACAAAAATTTTAAATTGATATCATTAACTCGCTACTATTTACTATAAAATTAAAAAGTAAATTTTTACAAAAATTATAAGCTTAAGTTTATGGCTGACAATAAAACTCTTATTGCCGTGATCAAGGGGACAAGCCAGTTGTAGTCGGAATGGCTCCAAATACTCAGTGTTACGACTATCATTCATGTTCCAGCCCCGGAAGCTGCTACGATCGTTACGAAATAACGACCTTGAGGAGGCTCGTCAACTGGCTTTATTCTTTTAAATTCACTGCCTAACCCTACCTTAAACAGTATTTCTTTACAAATTTCGGACTCCAAATCTGATCACTTTGTCTGCATGTAACAAATATGACACTGCATGATTACTGTTTGCATGTTTGTCCCTATTCATACATATGTGTCAGCTTAACGTCCAGCTTCGTAGAGTTAAATTAATGTAATAATTATCTAATTAGTTCAGAAAAAAAGTCATTTCATAACAGATGTATTTTCTCTTACAAACTTCTTTTTCTGTACCTATACATCATTAATTGTATAGTATTCGTATTAAAAAAAACGATGGTGAAACATTACAAAATTATGAATTTTCCAAAAATAAGTATTATATCTACACCAGACTAGGTTTAAATGGATTTTCGTATAGCCCGTTTAAAAATAATTTAGACTGACAATTTGTACGCAGCATATCGTTTCACTACGAGTTCTCAAAGGAATTGGATTACATCTGCACAACACCAGAGGACAGCGGCATGCATCAGTGTGGAAACTTCCCACCGTACCGCTACGGGCCCCTCGTTTGCAACGAAACAGCGAAACCATACTCATATAATAGACCAACAAACTCTTCATGTGTAAACTGGAATCAATACTACACAAATTGTACCGAGAGGGGTTCAAATCCATTCCAAGGGACTATTTCCTTTGACAACATTGGATTGGCTTGGGTTGCTATATTTTTGGTAAACTCACAATACTTTTATTTAGATTTGTTTTCTCGAGAATGCCAAAATATACACATACATTATTCGTTCTCAGGTTATATCTTTAGAAGGATGGACAGACATCA
The DNA here is from genome assembly GCA_018246255.1 of Pachliopta kotzebuea. Lineage (NCBI taxonomy): Eukaryota > Metazoa > Arthropoda > Insecta > Lepidoptera > Papilionidae > Pachliopta > Pachliopta kotzebuea. The sequence continues at coordinate 10,578 of DWLS01004958.1, read as the reverse complement.
TGTATTACGTACAAGATGCCCATAGCTTCTGGGATTGGATATATTTTGTGCTACTCATTGTGGTATAGTATTTAAAGTGGTGTAGTTTAAAATAAAACAAAAATCAGAAATTAAATCAATATTTTCTTTTCAGATTGGATCTTTTTTTATGATTAATCTCTGCCTTGTCGTCATAGCAACGCAATTCAGCGAAACAAAGAAACGTGAAATGGAGAGGATGCGTGCTGAGAGAGCTCGTTTCACGTCTTCTTCTACATTAGCTTCATCTACCAACAACAGTGAACCAGCAACATGTTATGCAGAAATAGTTAAATATGTAGCCCACTTATGGAGAAGATTTAAAAGGAGAATGGCGAAGAAAATTAGGTAAGACTAAAAGAAAATTATTATAATTGAATAAATATACGTAAAATCTAATATTTTGACCAACTTTTAGAGTGTATCGTTATCAAAAAGCTCAGATACGATGGCGACAAAGCCGAGAAACTCTACAGTTGCCCGCAAACAAACCAAAACAACATCATCCTTGCTGTCCGCGCGCACATCCGCAGGTGATACAAGATTTTTAATCTATCCATTAAATTGCATAAAACGATGGAAAAAAGGATTGTTTTTCAAAAAACTTTTATTAAAGTTTTTTCAATTCAACAATTTAATACCTTCGGTCTTAAGTAATAAACGCAAAGTGATGTAGTGTGAATATCTTACGATATATGTTATTTTATTGCAAGAAACCTGACAATAATGTTCTGTTAGTGTCCACGTTTTATAATATAAGGATGCTTTGAAACCAAAGTATTCAAAAAACATCATTTTCATGACCTTGTCATGACGGTTTCCAAAAAGGTAAACAAATTAACATTATTTTTGTCACGAAATAATCCTCAAGTGCGTACAAAAGCATTTTTATATTAGGGAACATATTATATTGGATTTGTGGCAGGGGAATGGAGGAAAGATAGGAGCGGAGGAGGCGGGCGACGAACCCCTGAGCAGGCCCAGCCTGTTGCGCGTGCCCTCGCTCTCAGCCGCCGATCTTGAGGTAACTTCGTTTGTTAAAAACATATTCACATTTAAATTTGATTTGAAAATTGTGTTCACGCTGATATAAGCAAATTTTGTGGTATATATATCGTTTAAACCTATGCCTTTTCATTAGATAATGCTTTTCAAGCTTTAGAGGTCGTGGTAGCTCCAATATTTATAGTACAATTTAGCATTGGTTGGCTATAGTCTTATCTGTTTTTAGTTTCTTGAAATGAATCACATAGACCTCAATATCCAAAGGACAATCTTTGAATACGATATAAAATCCAAACTATATTTTCTGTATAATGCATGAATTGGTTATTTTGTATAGAATGCATCGAACCTGTCTCTTCTGTCACCGCCCTCTCTTGCCAGGCGACGATCATCAGTTATGTTCAGCGACACAGTATTGTTACATACGCCGACCACTCCAACTGCACACCCACACAACGTTTGCTCATCGGAAAAAATGACTCAAACAGGTAAAACAAACAATTTAATTATTGTTATATTTATAAAAAATTTGCCTAAATTCATTTACAAGAAACATACACGGATTTAATACATAATCGAAAGGTAAACTGAAAATTACAACAATACCATTTTAGGATTACAACTACAATAACGATTAATGAAACCTTTTAATTTTTCTTTCCTTATCTGGATTTAAATATCCTGTATCAAACTGTAATGGGACCAAACAGGCTTCATAGATAATTAACTCTTGGCATAAATATTTGTAGATTCGTTGTGCCAACGTGACTGGCTTAAGAGCCAAAGCGGTGAGTCTAGAAATGTTTTAGATCTAGACGAACTATTAGCAGGGCATGCGTGATATATCTCTTTATTCTTTCTCCAGAATTTTTTTAGAAAAACCTAAACGTTTCTTGTTAACTTAAGTTTCCATCTTTCATTTCAGAAAATAACATAGAGCCTGTATAATTTTACCTTTTTGCTGTAGTTGTGTTACTCCTAAGAACGTGTTTATTTTATTTTTTTTTTGTTAAACACTCTGAAAGTATTCGTTAAATGTTTCAATAAATCTAAATATTAAATTGTATGAATACTTTCTCGGTACATTTTTAATGCAAATCCTATTAGCACAACGCACTGTAGTATGATTAATTTGATAACGTAGAGTTCGACCTGCCTGCAAGTGATACAGCTGACGATCGTGCAGCTGCAGGTGGCACGATGTCATGTCAAGAGCTGTTGGCGTTGTCTGGCGCATTATCGGCTGCATTGCCAACCGGACAAGTTGCTTTGGACTCGTTCTTTGAAGAATTGACAAAGGGCATCAGTAAGAGAGCTGGTGATGAGAAGCAAGACACAAAGGTGAGATTTAATTCGTGTTCCTAAACGTATTGATTTTTTTCAGACATTAATACAAATAGATATTCACAGGTTGTGGAAATAGAAGATTTTTCATGTTGTGCTGAACTCATAACGGCTGAAGCAGCATCAAAGCAAACGAGGAAAAGTCTCATCCGCAACGGCTGTTCTACATTTTGGAAAAAAATTTCAAAATTTTTCTTCCTAATAAGAAAACGTATTAAAACTATAGTTAATCATAAATATTTCCAACAAGGTATGAATCTTTTATTATAAAAAATGCTTTTAAATTTTACCTATTTTTATGAAAAATTAATTAAGATAACTTTTATACAGGTATTCTCCTGGCTATCCTCATCAACACACTTTCTATGGGCATTGAATATCACAACCAACCGGAAGAGCTCACCGTCATTGTGGAGATTAGCAATGTCGTCTTTTCTGCTGTATTTGCAATTGAAATGGTGTTAAAAATCATTGCTGAGGGACCATTCAAATACATTTCTAACGGATTTAATGTTTTTGATGGGGTTATTGTTATATTAAGGTGAGTAGATATATGATAAAGAAAATAAATATTACTTATAACATAAATCTTACTAAACTTATATTTGACAGCGCATTTGAATTAGCACAAAGTTTTGGAAACGACAAGGACATGGCGGGAAGTTCGGGTCTCTCAGTTTTGCGCACATTCAGGCTTTTGCGCATTTTAAAGCTAGTAAGGTTTATGCCGAATCTCCGTCGACAGCTTTTCGTTATGTTAAGAACAATGGACAACGTTGCAGTTTTCTTTTCCTTACTTGTTCTTTTCATATTTATATTCAGGTAATTGTTTATTATTTATTTGCAAAGTCTTTTAAATCTTTCAATTGTTAAATGTATATTACCAGCAAACGGCCAATAAAATATTTAATTATGATTTTTAAAATTAGCTACACTTGAATTATAAATTGAAATAAAATCTGCAACTAAAATGCATGATCTTAAAATACAAAAAATAAAACAACAGGGTCCACTTAATGGTTTGTTTATTTTTTCTAATTTTTTAAGTCCTGTGCGGGCTTCTCTTTTTTCTTCTCAATCCTTTATTTTTTAAAGCTACTGTAGTAATTGAGTTCACAGTTATAGAATAACTATCGAATTGGTATTCGTACCGAAATTTGAGAGGATTAAATTTTCAGCGGAATATAGATTCAAATGTGCAAGTTACCATATAGACATTTTTTAACGAAACTCATTTCTTTTACTTTCTTGCTCTATTGCAGTAACACCTTTCCCACTCTATTAACTATAGCTATCGATTAGAACTTCATTTTCTCGAGCAATCACTTACTAATTGCTCAATTAGGATTTTCATTATTTTATAGAAATGAAGATTAACTCAGCTCTTCAAATTCGTAAAATCTGAATAGTTTCTACTTGTCACACTTACTTCCCTTACCCCGTGCACTGATATAACTGAGTGATTATCCCTGTTTTCGTTTCTCTTTTATCCTTTTGTATCAATCATTTCTCTATGTGACATTTTACCTACTACACACTACCACTATCCACACTGTTCACAATCTTTTCTCTTCCATTTCCAAACTTTTAGTTATAGTATTTTTCACGCTTTTATGCTTTTTCTTCACCTCTATTTATTTACACCTGCACTTTTTCAATTTCCATTTTAGAACTTACAATATAGCGTACTTGTACAATTTATTATTTCATCCCTTTGTAATACATTTGGAAAGGACTGTAGTAAACGTACTATTATCTAATCGTATATTGCGTGACAACGTTCAGCATCCTCGGTATGAACCTCTTCGGGTGCAAATTCTGCGAGAAAGATGAAGAGGGTGACCAAGAGTGCGACAGAAAAAACTTTGATACGCTCTTGTGGGCCTTTGTCACAGTATTTCAGGTATTCAATAATTTTAAATTTAAAAAACCTAACAGACAACCCAAAAAACAGACTGAACTTGCTACATATTACTAAACGCTTTTACCTTTGAGCCCGTCAGCAGCCAACACTCAAGTACAAATCGACAATTCCTCTAACAATCGAGTGTCCTTACGACGGCTAATTGACTAACAACGCGAGTACACAAACGACTTTCCACTTTGCTGCAAGTGGTACATTTTTTATAGAGCTACAAAAAAAATCTGATCCGTTCGTAAAAATACCTTGCAGCTTTGTGCTTTGTCAAACAGGCGTTCAGTCGCGTAACTAGCTATCCTAGAACCCGTGTAGTAAACAAAATTTAGATTCATTCGTAATAAATTGCTCCAGAACCATTTAGTTTAACTATCATCGTACATTGTGCAGTAAAATTTTCCCACCAAAAGTTGACAAAAGCACATTATTAAGTGAGCTTGGTTGAGTTGTAGGTTAGGCAGAGGTCGAGAAATGCTGATCCGCGGAGTTGATTCCCTCTTCGTCAATCCCTCTAATCCCACTTTTACAGCTATACTCCGTTAAACAATTATCACTCTCTGCATGCAGCTTCTATGTTACGAAATCTAAAGATCTTTTTAATATTTTAACGAAATTAATGAAGTGTTTGTTTATGTCAAATAAGTAATGAGCTATATCACAGTTCACTTCATTATTTCGTCGACATACTGCATAACTTTTCAACTTATATGAACTCTTCTTAACTTTGATTATATTTTTCCTCTTTTTCCGATTTGTAACTCCATATGTTTGACAGTTGTTACCAGTTCTTTTTCTTTTTCTTCATTACTTTATCTCTATACAAAACATTCAAGAGTATTTGTCACAAAAACGAAATGTATAATAAGAATGATCACCTTGTTAAAAATTCTGGTACGAATTGGATGAAACTTTTCAGTAAATTTTTTTGCACTTTTGTTTTGCTTACTTTTCTCTTTCCAAAATATTATTATTTTTCGTTTTATTGCTCAATAAAAAAAGAGGCATAAACATACATTATACCGAGGAATATATATGCATTAAACAACGTAAGTGATTAAAATAATTTAAATAATATACATTTTTAACAAAACCGTTGGTGGCGACGTACCGATGGCGATAACACTGCTTAACTAATGTACCTTTAGTTTAACTTATAAAAAAACCGACTAGTTTTACGGTTGTTTGACATTTCACGCACTTACTCTGTGAATGCTCCACATTTGGAAGCAGCACTCATGTACTTTAATTTGATATTTTTGTATTATAAATTGATTGGGTTGTTTTAAATTACTTTGTATTTAATACGAATCAACTTTTTTGTCAATACTTTTCCGTAATATTAGTGATATATTCGTGAGGCGAAGGAGTTCGCAGTGTTAACGTCGTACATAGCGAATATCGTGTGGATGCTCCAATCGCGGCGTATGCGCATAGCATTTTGTTTTTCTTTCCTTTTTTCATCGGACCTGCGTCGTGCAGTATTCTTGGCATGTATCTATTCGGTGGTAAGTTTTGCAAGTACATCGAAGACAATGGCACCGAGCGCGATTGCACTTGCCCCGAGATCGTATCGCACCATCCCAAGTGTGAGTGCGACAGAAAACATTTTAATAACATTCTCTGGGCGACAGTCACCGTATTCCAGGTGAGTTATAAATGTTAGAAAACGTACCAAACAGTCGGTTAATTTGCGATCCCTTCGATTGTGCTTTTAGAATATGTCTACTGCGCGTATCTCGTACTTTTTAAATCTTAACGATTTGTAGTGTTCTTTAAGAAATATTCGCCTGTGTTTTGTACATAATAGTTACTGTTAAGGAGCGTCGGTTGTAGCGTAAATTTTGTATTTTTGTAGTTTTTAAATGAGCGCTTTGTAGTTCGTGCATCTTGCTTAGCCAGTAGTCTTAGAAATGCTGGACTCTTTATGCTTGTGTACTCCAAATCGCCGTCTGCGTTCCTTTTCATTACAGAATATATATTTTCTTACACTTTAACATACTACAAGACACCTACTAACGCTACACGATTTCTATTACGAAACACATAATTAAATTTTCTTTTTCTTTATTACAAAAAAGATTATGAAACTTAACACTTTTTAAAAAACAACGAAGCACAACATATAAACACTAAGATTTTTGTCAGCACACCCTGCTTATTTTGGTTATTTAAAGAAAAAAGAATATTTCAAAATAAATGTTGTAGTAGAATAAATTATGTAAATGTTAACAGTATTTATACGTGAAAACGATTCCTCAGGTTCTAACTCAAGAAGATTGGAATGTTGTTTTATTCAACGGCATGGAAAAGACAAGTCACTGGGCGGCGTTATATTTTGTAGCTTTAATGACCTTCGGGAATTATGTTCTATTTAACTTGCTTGTAGCCATTTTAGTCGAAGGTTTTAGTTCAGAAGTAAGTAACATCCTTTTGTTTATTTGTAGACTAAAACCGAAAACTGTTTAAAAAAATAGCAATGTAATTAAAAATGTTTTGGTGTTTATTTATCACGTTACGAAAATAATATACTTCTATAGAAAATTTTAAACCGATTTTAAATTAATGATTTTTGAAAAACAAAAATTCAACTGAAACTAACATAGTTAATTAACGAATAATGTTATAATTTAATTACATACTGATTGACCATTTAAAAAGAACATTTTAAATATTACCTAAGTTATAACATAAATTGTAAACTTTTAGCGCAACGAAAGAAGGGAGCGGGAGCAACGGGAGTTAGCGAAGTCAAAATTATCTAACGAATGTTTTTCAGAACACAATGAAATACAATATGACGAATCTAATTCAGGGTCCCATTCTAGCGACAGTTTTTCCCAGGTGAAAAAGTAGTGAACATAAAATTAATATCATTCTAATTTTCGGCTTTTGAATCTTTTCCTTGAGTTGTTTTCGTTTAAATTTGCTTTATTACATAAACTGAAACATATTTTTTTTTCACAAAGAATGAGATAAAAAACTTCTGGCGTTCCGCTGATGACGTCAGAAAAGCGAAAGATGACGTAAATGGCCATAAAGAGAAAGCAATTAAATCCAGACGTAAAACTAGGTCTTCAACTCATCATCCGACATTATGCAAAGATTGTGCGCAGTCTAACAAATGCAACATACAAAAGGTAATTAAATTATATAAGTATTGTTGTAAAAGAATTTAATAAATTTTTTATTAAAAATGTTATAAAAGATTAACTTTTCGATAGTATCATTCGCTTCTGGTATATTGAAATAAGAATTTAAAATCCCTGTAAATATAAATTTTGCTATTTAATACACGTTAATAAAAAATAACCATTGTTTACCTATGTTCAATCTTTTTATCGCCCTAGTCACATTTTGTGTTAAATGTGTTTCTTAGTTATAAATAACAAAATATTTTCTTAAAATAGAACCTTGTTTACCCAGATATCATAACAAATTTTAGAAAAAATACTAATCTTTCACGCATTCGGAAATTCATTTATCAACTTCTATTAGTTAACTGTCATGTCATAGATATAGCTGGCTACTGTAAATCATTCTTATTAAATTTTCAATATAAGGACAAGGTCAAGGTCGTGCGCTGTAATTAATAATTTTATAATCTTATTAAAAGTTATTTAATTTAATGAGTTTTTTAAGGAATCCAAAATGTTAGCTAATAGCACAGCAACAATGGAGAATACTACTGTAGTCCCAATGATAACACATACTGCAGCAACACCACAGGACTCGCCGTCAACTACCTTGGAACCCGGTGTCTCATTTAGGGATTTCAATATGGCACTAACCTTGGAAAGATCTTCGATGCTTTCAAGTTTAGATTCTATTGACCGAACATCAGTAAGTTTAAAATTACAGAGAAATATAATGTGTAGATTAAATTAGTTATTTTTTCATGAATAATACAACTTAATTTTTTATTACAGTGCTCAAGTATACCTGGATTGTTAAAACCTCCAAACAGTTACACATTAACATTACATTCTGCTTCCGCTCAATTGGGTGCTGAGAAAGCTCGTCTTCCGCCTACTTCCCTTGCGCCGCCACCAATGAGCTTAGCACCTCCACCGAACAAGTCAACGTCCCCAGCTGCACCTTCACCCACAACACCAAGATCGATGCCATCGCCCATGCTTCCGGAAAAGAATCTTCAAGTAACAATTGCAAAAGAAGATAACTGTCTAAACGTTACCGACAAATCCAGTTTACTTAACTCGCAAAAGTCAGTTTTATTTTAAATAATAGGACTTAATAAAAATACTGTTTTCTGCGTAATAGGTTAAAGTATTTTTCTGCCGGTTTTTATTTCAGCGGATCAAAGTCATTCATTCTTCAATATTAATTAGTGTCACTTTCTTTTAGAAAATCACTCTAACCAACCAACAAACACTTTTTAAACATGAAGTGAATATTGACTTTCCTTAGTAGAAAATTTTAATAAATCCGTTTTTTAATATTTTTTATAATAAATAACTTTGTAAGATGACTTAATTCGTGTGAATAATTTCAGAAGTCTTACTGTCACAAGTCCAACCACAAACGGCGAAGATAAATGTAGGGTGCAGCGAGGATACAGTTGGAGGATATCACGACCCAGTCTGCGACGTAAGAAACAAAGAACTGGTTCCGATTCTGATGCAGTGATACTTAATAATGGTAGAGATCATGCATCATGCAATGGTAAGCATAGTAAAAAAAAATTTATCTATGTCTATTAAAAAATATGCAATATGGAATTTTAAAAAGTAGTCCGTTTAATTGCAATAAAATAAATAATTAACTGGCAACAATAAAGAGGTACTTACTAAAAATATTCAGAATAATTAACTACAAAATTTTCGAGAACCTACGAATTGTGTTTTGCCACAACCGTATACTTTATTTTTAAATAACGATACGTCCTAAATAGTGATAAATGATTTATAATTGTTTCAAAGGTTCTAGCGTACGCAAGAACGAAATTCTTCTGTCCTCTTCTATGGTAATAAAAAACGATACGCAATCGGAATTGCCTAATAACCGAAATAAAACTCAACAAGCTGCACCTCGCGGTCTCGCTCAACCAGCTAGAAGAGTTTCTGCTCATACAACGCCTCTACTTCCTGATGTAAGATTTCATATTTTCTTTTTTCATTAAAAAGAAATTGAAAAGATATGTATCGCACACTTGCTAAAATTATCCATATCACATGTTTATGTTGAGTATTTGGAGTTTAAGAACAAGTACATTGAAATTAATTTCTTTATCGTCTCAACCAAAAAAAAATAACTTTTTTGTTTAATAAATAACCAAATGTTTCTTGTCATTATATTATCTTGTAAATAAAGTATAAGTATATACAAGATATAGATAGACAAATATATAAGTAAGATACTTCAAAGATATTTTATAATATAATCACGTTACCTTTTAAATATATTAAGCTTCATAGAAAATAGCGTTAAAGACCTGCAATATTTTTAAAAAGTAAAGAATGTGTACCGAGAAATATAATAATTCTTCTTTCTATTTCTGGCCATTAATCATAGTTATATTTTAACAGGTTTCGTGGAAGGCTCCAGAAGCAGGGTTTTCGTCTGATTCAACTATAAGACTGGAGACAGTCAAAACACCACCTCACCGTCTCTCTCTCACGAATGATTATTTAACAGGTAACATTGAGATCGACGCAATATATTTTTAGTTTTTTAGCAAGCACAAAGAAAAGGTTCACAGTACAATGTAGAACGAAGTAGCTCAATTTTTATTTATAATTCATTTTTACTATGAAAATGTAAAAAAAGATTTTGTCAATAACTTAAGTTTATAATTTGTTATCATTATAAACTTAACAACCTGTGTAATGTTGTCAATCTTTTTCAGCGGATATTTTTATAAAAGTAGTGAAAGGTTTTTATTATCTTTTGCCTTTCATTAAGGCCTACTCGAACTTCTGACTTTCCGTTATGAATAGATCACACTAGTATAGCACCTAGGTGCGCTAAAGTACCTGATTCAATCTGGGTTAATAATGTCACTAATTGGACTTAATTGAAACAGAACCATTCAATAACAGTACCAGTTTTTTTCCTTTACAAAATACGCTCAGTAAAATTAAAAACTAAAAAGTCTAAAATTTATTCATTAAGTACAAAGCTCGCGCTTGTAAAAAAAATTCTGTTTCTGTTTATAAAGCCAAGTTCAGCATTTATATTCAATATCCGTGGCCTAAAAACCAAATCCGCCCCGGGACTCGACGGCATCTCGAACAGAGTGCTCAAGATCCTTCCGGCCGACATCATTTACTTGCTCG
>DWLS01004957.1:0-13275 GCA_018246255.1 Pachliopta kotzebuea | reverse complement strand
CAGCATCGAAATAAAGGGAAAATAATAAAATTTCAATGGTGTTTTGCCTCTATCCCCCCCGCTCGTAACAATATATTAGTATAAGTTAACTAAAAGATAATCTTATTTAGTATTAAACGATTCATGTATGTAAAATAAGAACAAAAACTTTCAAATTATAATAAGTAGAGTAGATACTCTTACAGAGTACGATAAATATTTATTTAGCTAACCACAACAAAAATTATAGAGATATGTCGTTTGTCGTCAAGCTATATGACCTCGTTCTTTCCTTTGCTATCCTCAAATAACTTTAATACTCTTATCAGTTTTCGTTGTATATAATCCATTTAGTCTCTATTACTTGATTACACCAGCGTAAAAAAAACTGATGCGCTGATTTCAATACTCCGAAACGTAACTTTTAAACAGGAAGAGCTACATGTATACTCTTTCACTATAAATCGATGTGCAGGATAAGGAGATGAGATATTCGAAATAAAAAGTCTAAAGCTCTTCCGGTTAAGGCGACATGAAAGGTCAAAGTTAGCACTGTAGAAAGCGGGGAAAAGGTAAGGAAGTAAAATTTCTCTGAGAATTTCAAATATTACCTTTATATCCGAAACATGAAAATTAGCATCAAAGCCATACCGCACCCCGATAATGTTTAAAATTTAATATTTTTGTTCATCTCCGTAGGATTTATCGAAGTTAAATTTCGTAAGGATGTTAATTTGACAATTATGACCGATAAGGCAAAACGTACTACAAACTATGAGCAAGCGGTTGATGAATAAATAAAATTTACGATCCGTTAGCCCAGCGGTGCTTCACGTGGTATTTCTTTCGCCGCCGATGTTGCTCTGTGGTTGGCAATGGTTCGCTCCAAAAATACATTTTATTGTGCGTTCACCAAGGGCGGTCGAGGTGCGTAGTGCAGCCAAACGTTGGATAGACGATTTTACGAAAATATTTTATAATTAACATAGCAGCGTCGTGACGTTGTAAATCCAACCACAAATTGTTCCTGCCTTTAAAGTTTTATTACGTTTAGTGGAAACACATCGGCGCGTGCCACGTCTCCTGATCAAGCCGAAAATTAGTAAATTTTCCGTAAAGTTTACCACCACCGCTATATCTGTCCGTCTGACACTATTAAATAAATATCAAAATAGTACAAAGTTTTAAAAACATGTCTGTTATTTGCCGTCATTATCATTATTGTGACCCAACGCTCTCAGTTAATGAATATGGGCCAGGCCGCAATCTATCCAGAAATGAGAGTAAAAAATACAATTGTCGTTTAAATTGTTTGTAAACACGTGACAAACAATTTTTTTTTTGTTAAATATGGGGTTTTTACGAATTGGAACATAGCCGTTATACTCTGTCGACGTGGCAACCTTGTCACTGTTTTGACTGAACAAAATTTCATTTTCAAGTCTGACTATTTTTAGTTAGATATCTTTATTGGCATGTTTTTTTTAATTTCTCTCATTCCTAGGCCAAGCGGCGAGTGTTCCACTTTCTAAAAATATTTGAACTTTATGTTGTAACAACATGATAACTAAAATATTTTTGCGTGATTTGTACATGCAATAATAACAGGTAAGAATGTAATTATTAATGCTACTTACGTATCTATCTAATTAATAGTTCAATAATTCATTTGGATAAAGAATGAAGCATAAATGAACAAACGTTACGTTTAAATAATTATTAGAAAATTACTTTTACTTGTATGTCGTAAAGTGTTACTTTAAAACCACGAAATATTGTTAAATATGATAAGAATTTAAGATTCTTTAGCACTGTATGTGTAAATAAATAATTTAAATAGGGTGTAAGGGGTCCAATGCAATTCACGCGATCCGAGCCAACTTCTCGTGCTCCTGGTGAATACGGCTAATCAACAAACGAGACTCTGGCTCTCCACCAACCCGTATTGTGCCAAAGTGGTAGGAGAAAGCCCAAATCCCTCCCACTATTGGGGAGGCCTACGTCCAGCAGTAGATATCTATAAGCTGCTGATGATATGTGTAAAAAAATACTTTTTGTATTACATTGAAGCGGATGGAATATGCACTAAGATAATGAATTGATTTGTGAGTATTTTCAAAGTGTTTAATAAAAAAAAATATTGTAGGCGATAATAGCGTTGTTCGTAAATGATTTATGGACGAAATCAACTTACTGCTGCGAATGATATTTTACAAAGAGTTAGTTTTTATCGGATGTGTGTTTAGCAACTCGTGACTCAGTGGGTAGTAAAACAGCGGGCGTCAGTATCGTCGGCTTACGGTTGCACCGGTGCTTCGCTCAATGCAATTTGCGAGGAGCGTGAAATGAAACCGCCTCAGATTTATGGTTATGGGCTTACAACGATCTTGTAAAGCGAGGACTAGCTACGAACTCGCATTATGAGTTAAGCTGCAAATAAAAGCGTTATTACATTTACCGACCTTAAGCTTTAGAGGGTGAAGAGGTTTTACTTTGTAGTTGGAATGCGGGGGTAGCTGAACGCCCATGTTGAAACTACCCACACCGTACAAACCGTGAACGAGGAATTGTATCAGCTATTTATGGAATTCAATGTTCATTTTTCTATTTTTATGTTATTCTTATAAATATTTGAGTTCAGCTCTCACGAATGATACCGTTTGTGGAGGTGTTTCTATAGAGTATAAATAGAGATACGCGGAATATTACCATCGTTACAAAAGCTATTGTATGCTCCTTTTTTCATTCTAAATATAAAATCAAACGAAATAATGTCGAGAAATTTTTATAAAATACATAGATTTTTCCAACTTTGATTATAAAATTGCTAGCGACTAACTTAAAGAGTAACTTAAAAGGTTTCATATTCCAATAGTTACGTCTCTACTTTTTAAATGAGGTAATGAATAATATAGAAATAGAAATAAAAACATAACTTAATAAATTTTTCCATGACTTTAAAGAACTTTTTCATTAGGATTGTCTGTAATTACAATTACGTGTTCTATAATAAAATAGAGCTTACGGAACTGTAAAGCAATCGTAAAATACTCTATAAAAATATGTATTATTAATATAAAAGCAAAATTTATTAATTTTGCAATTGGCAAGACCTAATAGCTTAATAAATTATTAAGTAAAAAGTAAGCTTAAGTTAGTCATGTTCTTAATGAACACAAAGAACCAAATAAACAACAAAAATAATAGAGTATGGAAATTTTTTAAAGTCTATAAATTTTAGAAATTTGTTGCGTTAAAAGCAATAAATATGTCTAATTGAAATAAAAAATATGTCGGGTTTTTATTATATACTTGTCATAAGAAGCACCGTTATATGTCTGGTTTCTTTCCACATAGTATGTTAAAACTAACATATTTCTGTCCTGTTATTTGATGTAGTAATAACCATCAAAACCAACAACAAACCAACCAACCACTTTTGGGTTTCTATGTATCCATTTCATCGTTAATAGCTGTGAATATTTTAATCAACCTGTCAATGCTTTTCGAATATTTATATGAAAGGCAATGTAAGCCATTTACTACAATATTTGTTGTATTATTTCTTTTTATTTAATTGATTAACATCCTTATTATTCAGTGACATATTAAGTGTTAGTGAGGCTAGGTTAGTAAGTTAAATGACGGTTTATCGCGTCTACAACAGTTTTCACTTGTAAATGCGTAAATTCCGCATGAATTTCCGACGCGCCTCATCCAAACTTTGGATGGTAGCTCTCTGAAGCAGTTAAATAGTTGTTAGCAAATGCAGCTAGTAAACACCTCCGCCACGAGTGCTTTAAATACTTCGCACAGGAACTGGCAAACTTAATTGGCGCTATTTATAAACCTCCCCAGTACCGCGAGCTATTTTGACTGTGTCAAACGCAATGCGGTTTACATCTTGCAGTATTGTTCAAGGTTCTTAAATACTTCATGTTAATTTTTTATCACAAATAGAATACTCAAATTCTACTTCACACCATTATAAGCCATGTAGCTTAAGATGGTGAAGCGTACCAGCTTAGAATATCTTGGCTGTTATGTATGTCTTTCGGAAAACAATGTTGTTATAGTAGTAAAGCTGGGTTTGTTTGAAATTACTGTCATCCAAGCTTCTATACTTATTCTGAATGGAGCTATGAATAACAGAGTTAATGCGCGACTGTAGCAGTTAATAAGTGACATTTGGATAATAATATGATTCATATTCGCTATTTCGTTTATTAAGGTAACAAAACGGTTGGTAACACCTCTGCCACCTTGGGATGCTTTATCGCTAATGTCAGCGCAACACAATTAACATATTTTCTATTTACACATTAACAAGTGACTAAGGACACGCTTTGTCCTTGGGGACTATGGTCATTTAGCTTTAAACTATTATACAGTAATGACGTGATATAATTTTGTAAATTTATAAAACTCTTTTATCTAAGGACATATACGTACGTTTATCACGACTCTTTCGCAGAAGTCGTGATCGTGTTGTATCGGTTCGAACGTTATCACACCCCCTTGGGGCGGCCGATTCTGCTCCTCTTCTGGATTGAACAACTTCGGCAGTGACCTACAACAAAAGAAGATGTAATTAAACACTGAACATTTAGTATTGTAAAACACAGGGCCGGCGAATCGCTAGTAATACCTCAGGTTTTACTGGCGGTTATAGGTTGCGGTCACAGCTCAATACCAGGCGGACCGCAAGCTTATCACCTAAATTATATAAAAAACATATATTTGAATATTCAACTATATATTATGACACGACGATGATAACGTGTACGACTTCAATAAAAAAAAAGTATATTAAAATCATATGGATACATCCTTCCGTATTGTATAAATATAGAAACAGTTTCCTCATTAGATAGAAGATCTAATTAAAGATGTTACATGAGCAGGTACGTAATGAGGTAACATGTAGTGGAGGCGTGAGTATGGCCTGATAGATAGGGTTCGTTATCTACAAGCTCCACTTTCTCTTTAGAGGTCCAGTGGAGTTCGCAACCTCCGCCCCGGTGTTGAGGGCCCGAACGTGCTCAACGTTCGCTACTTGAGGACACTTCAATATTTCCCCCGGTAACGAGTTTTCGTTGTCGCGATTACTCTAAATACATTAACCTTTTCATAGAGTTGACGCTTTAACAATTAGCGTTAAGTGGATTACCTTGTCATTTTCTTTGTGCGAAATAAGAAACGTGGCTTAAAGGTACGGACGATGAATAACTTATCATTGTTTTTATGCCTTTGATAACAGCAATTTCTTTCCACATTACACAACGTTTCCGCACACATAAAAAAATTAAAAATTACAGAAGAGTGTCATTAAAACAGTCTTAGGTACATTTTTTAAACTGTTAGTTCGTTTATTTTCTGAAATGTAATATTTGTACTAAAAGTTTATCCTAAAACCCACTACAAAAAAGGTTTAAGTAATCGCGTTTCGAACCCTTCAAAGTTGCAATAATTTTTCATATTAACTTCTTTTTACAACAAGAGTACAAAGAGTTTTATTTTTCGCAACCACTTAACCAAATAAAATTGTAAAATATGAGCTTTCATGATATTTTACTATTTGTGCTGTCTAAGTGTTAAAAAGAAACATTTGTAAGAAGCACAAAGTAGGAAATATTGTGGTGCTCGGTAAATTGCCTCATTTATGCAGCTTTTGTATCTCGTAGCAAAAAGGAAGCAAGAGGCCGACGATATCGCCGCCTGAAGAATAAAGGAAATTTGCAAAAGAAAAGAAACAATATGGTTTAACTTTTTTGTATCACATTTTATTATAAAAGTGTATTTTTTTAAACAACTCTATGATGCGAGTCAGTATTTTTCCATTAGTTTATACGAAGTAAAATATATTTTTAGTTTCATTAAAGAAGGGTGTAAGATATCAAAGAACCTTATTGTTCATTAACGATGAAATTACAACCGCTCACTATCGTGCTTACCGTTCGATGTAGATTTACTCTATTCCTATCTATTAAAACTTTCTTATATTCTTTATCATATAAATAATGTATTTGAAAGAATACTGTTATAATACCAATGTACCATGAACTTTCTAGAGAACATCCAAGCGCATGAAGAATATGATTTTGTTAATTTCATAATATTATGAAAACATTTCAAAATTAACTGTAACAGTTATTTTGTTTAAATGTTATTTTAAAATAATTGCATTGTAATATTGGTATACCAAGATGCTGAGAATACGGGTTACATGTTACCGTATTGGCTAGTAGAAGCTGGTAAACAATATATTATTACAATGTCTACGCTGGTGGTATTTACCAGAGTGTATATGTTAGTGTTAATACGTTGTTATGAACCAGCAATGCGCATTTCGAATGGCCGATGAAAATATTGGTCTAAATATAAGTTTAGAAGCCATCGTAAAACCTTTGCGTTATTTTGATTTATTGAAAGCAATAAGACTTAAACGAATCGAGTGTTAGTGTTTTGGTACAACCGATGACAATTATTTGATTGCGCTTATTTTACTTTTTGTCGCTGGATTGATATAAATATATTATGAAGCCAATAATGTTCCCGCAATAAACCGAAGTTTGTTCGCGGCTATTTTCAATTAGCCAATTTTCCAGATTAACTGATTTTATTATGTTAAATTTACTTTAATTTCATTATACCACATTTCTCTGTTTAAATTGGCTGCTTCCTGAAGCTTTTGTTTATGTTATGTTATCATTTCTTACGAGAGATTTGAGCTATGGCAGCACATCTGCTTATCTGAATCATTCTTCTATTTTACGTTGTACATACATATCATTAATATTGGAAAATAAACGAACTTAACTCTTGTCTTAAGGAGAAGGTATGTGTCTTCCTATTGGTAAGATTAGGAACGCTGAATATTATTATTACTCATATATATTGTACAATAACAAGTTTAAATATTAGAAACTAAAACAAATATTATTTTTAGGCAAGTTTTGCTTTAATGAATACAAAATTAATAATAACGTAACTACAGATTTATAATTCATACGCGTTTCAATGCAGCTTATTTATTTTATTATAACAAAAAATATTTTATGTAAACATCTTATTTTATTAAATACGAGTGTTTTACGCACTGATACCTAGAGCCATTTTCGTCCAGCCTCTAAAATAAGGTTGTTCTAATAATAACCGAGTGCGCTGAACGTATTGCGGATTTGGAGAATCACATTAAACATACACGCAAACGACGGGTGTGAGATCGCTTTAACAGTTTGTGACACTGAGAGACAAGCGGAATTTGGCAGGAAACTGCTTAATTTCATCTACTGCTTCCTGCACTCAGCATAAGTTAAATTTAACCAACAGAGGTATTTGTATAGATTATAATATCCCGTATACAATATGTCTCAAAGCGTATTTCTCTAATTGTACAGAATTAGTATACCTTGTAACAAATGAGTTTGAAAATGGATGTTATTTATAAAACGCAACGTAATTAATATCTAGTCTGTTGAAAGTCTATAAATAGTGAATGAAGTCAATGAATGAATAGTGATGTTTGCATTCATAATTCAGTAACATTAAAACCGGTTTATCGGTTTATTTTTCCTTATAATTATTCTTTAATTTTTTTTTAACTGCAATAATTTGGAAGTTAATAGTGTTATTTTTAAAAAAGAATACATCTTATTTTAAAATAGATACGGAGAAATTAATACCTGGTCAAAAGTCATAGTCTTCATTTACCTGTACGGTTACCTTTCTTTTATAGTATAAGGTGATATGTTGCATTCAAGGTGGAGTACTACTGTTTTTTTAAATATAGGATAATAAAGAAAATTATACATGATCGCCATAAAAAGAAACTTCATCACTTCAACTCACGCTAATATGTTGAGGATATCACAAATTGTATTAAATTATTACAAAAGACATTTAATCCGAGTTGCACAGGAAACTTAAAAAGTTTTTTAATGGGGCATTGCTGTTAAGATTTTCCTTGACAGACGAAAGTTTAAATGAAAGTTTGCCTTTGTAAAATGTACGAACAATAGAATCCTCGTTCTTATTCTTGTTAATCAAGGACTGGTACGAAGTTTCTAATTTGATCGTGTTTGATGCAGTCGTAAAGTTTTTAGTTAAAAGCTTTTGCAAGGATTTATAATTATTTGTTAAGTGCCGAGAGAATTGAGCCTCGTAATGAAATAGTGCATTGTTAAATAATTGCGTTACTAAATTTACCTTTTGAATTATAAATATTTCTAATTTTCCGATTTGAAGAGCACTGTAGTTAGGAATGTTATTCGTGTGGCCTAAAAATTTTACAATTCAAGGTGAACATCCTGACAAGTATAACTTTGTTATTGGCAAAGATGGAACATCTTGCTTGTGTCGTCGCTTCGTTCTATAAAAAAATATCGGGCACAATAAATCTTTAAAATTATTCTTTACTGGTAAAAAAACGTCTAAACGATTGTTTACACAATAAATTGTCCCTCGATACTCTTTTAAGTGCTGTTTTTAACTTTTTTCTATTCTTATTTATTTTCCATCGGGAACGAATGTCTTTGTTTTTCCATTTTTAATAATCGTTTTCGATAATCCAAGGAAAAAAGTTAAACGAGTTTTTAGTAGTTGTCTCTTGATTCAATTTGTTTTCTAATATATTTGAAGATTTCGTTTAATGGTAATATTTCATTGATTTATCTTAAATAATGGTATTATTTAATAACAGTTTAAAAGATTATTGAATGATATCTTCTTAGCGGTCTGTATTTCGTATGTTATCTAAACGACAGATGTACGTATTTATCTAAAATAGAATAACCTAGGTGAAGGTTACCCAACGAAACTATTTTAACATGCATCCTTCGAATTCGCTTTGTGTTTATCTGTTAAAGATATAAGATCGTATAATTGAAAACCAAAGGGTTAAGGTCGATTAAATTGTTAACATATTGGTAGTATGTTGAATTCGTGATATTGTTTATTAAGTAAAAAAATGTGTAAGGTTTACAGAAAATATTTTGTTAGTAATGATTTGAATAATTGCACATAAATTATTTTAAATCACGATAGAGATTTATAACACAAAAAAAAAATAACTTTCCTTTTTATAGTAAGAAGATTCAAAATTTATACCCAATGATAATACTTGGAATCCTTCGAGGGTCCACATAGAATTCCTTTCTCAAAGTTAACATACATTCATACAATAGATTAACCTCTTAGATAAAATGATTTTAGTACATATTTGTAGTAGCATTGTTGGTACATAAATTTGGACATGGGTTTCTCGCAAGGAGCCATACTTAGCCTGGTCTTCGGTTATTTTAGGAATAACTAAACTTATTTATTACTATGTGTATATTAGTTGCAAATAATTATTAATTTGGATAAGCTGTTTTTTAGTATAAACCATAAGTAAGATTTTCAAATTTGATGACTTTAAACGAAAGATATGATTTTGTGTCATGGGAAAATAAAGACTGTTAATTTCTGGTTTATAGGAAGTTTTTTTCGAAGTCTTAATTAGTTATTGCCTCAAATACAAATATTTATTTTCTTCAAAATTTATTACTTAGGTATTAACCTAACGACCAGTTAGCTGTTCAGATCAAATAAAACTATAAAAATAATTAAACTGAATACCATGACCAGTCAATGTATAGTCGTATATTTAAAACGGAACTTTGCTTAATTTTAACAAAACTTACCTGCTGGTATCGCTGCATATACAATATAAATTCTAATATTTAATATAAGATATGAATTATTTTGTGAATATTAATATTAGGTTATATTAAACTGTGTTTGCATGTTTCATACTTAAGGAGTTAAAAAAATGTTAAATTTCCTTGAATCGCTTTAATTTTTCATAGTCTTTGACACATTTAGTTAAATTTTACCAGTAATATTTTAATAATATGATATGATCAAAATATGTAATGATCATAAAATGTTCTCAAGAGACAGCCTCTAAATATAATACCAAGGGTCCTCTATCGAGCTTGGGCTGAGCTTAAGAAAATATTACAACGCGACCTTTCCTCGCTTTGATCTTTAAAGTAAATTTGCCTTCCGAGCTCTGCATCCCGCATGGGGGCGGGCGGGGGACTCGCAAAGGCGTCTCGCTTGTCACCTATACACTGCACTATCTAAATGTAAATTGGCAACTTTCTACCTCATCAAAGGCACTAAGCACTCAAAGAGACGTCAGATTTTTAAAATGCATTCTATTTTTAACGAAACCTCTTAAGAATGTATATGGTTACCGCATAACTTTCAACAACAATATTTGTTATTAAGATTATCAATAAGAATAAAAAAAAGCGATACAGTTTAATGTTAGAAATGGTTTTAATGAAACTATTAGAGTAAGGACGAAAATTTAACAAAAAGGAATTTAAATTGTAGATAATAACAGAAGCTTTGAACTCATAATTGACGTCGTATAAAAGATATGTAGGTAAAAGATTCTGCGCTCTAGCGCTGTATCTGCACTGCAGATGATATGATTTGCGGACAGGTATCTGCTTGCTAACGCGTACCATTTTTATTGTTGTTACGTCTAAAAATATAATAACAGCTCTCCTAATGCTTATTTGTTAGAATAATGGCCTATAGATAAAACGAGGTATTTGTTTAGATCATACTCAAAACTTAAACCTTAAATTTCCTTATTATTTTGATATGCTAAATTTAGATCGAGAAACTTAGTCATTTTGCAACGAATCTTCCTCTGATATAGAAATTATGAAAATTTGTCTTGTACTCGTTATTACAGAGTGCGTTTTTAAACCCTTGTTGTGTATGTTAAAGTTTATAAGAATATATCCCAATAAACAGTATAGTGAGGTAAAGACTGCATATCGTGTAGCAAATTTGAAGCAACGAATGATTGTAGATTGTCAGTGAATGTCTAGTTACGACTAGGTTTAAATTTACAGCCGGCTCGCAATCTCACAATCAGATTTCATTGAATGACGTATCGCTCGTTGGAGGATATATTGTAAACATTTTAGTCGAACGTATGTTCCGCAATTTTTCTCGCTATACATGTCATAATATTGCTGGCAATTATAAACGGTGAGATTTCGGCGTTGCTTATTATATTTGTGTCAGCGGGATCTATAAATCAGACATCAATTACAACATCGTCGTATATGTAATTAAAAGTCATGTATAAAAACTGATATAAGTAATGTTGATGGTATATTTTCTTATGACTGCATATTGTAACTTCTATATATATCATCTGAATTGACCTCAATATTGAGATAAGACCTGGTTATCGTATGAGGGCAAAAGGGTATCTATCCTCAGATGTAAACCAAATGGAGCAAGTGCTTATGTAACAGGCGATTGTATTTGCGCAGTCGTCGCTACAAAATTCGCATTTAGTTTTTAGAAATTAACTGATTCAATTATAACCTTAACTTAATATTTTCCTTTAAATTTACAAATTAACAATAAGAATATTAACTGTTACAGTTTTTAATACAATCTTCGACGTGATCCAAACCTTCAATTCATGTTTTCAATTTTCAATTTTGTTTTGGAATTTCGTGTCGCAATTAATACAAATTTTCATCGTTGTACCTATAAAATGTTCTGTAGACCTTATTTCTAACAAACAAGGCACAGATGAAAGTCTCAATGAATTTTGTTTTGCTACTAAAATTTATCTTCATCCAATAAAGAACTCAATTAGTTTTATAACTTTAATTCATAACTCTTGAAAAATAAAGTTTATCAAATTGGAGTTTATCTATAAAATTTAGTGAATCCATTTCTTGTAGTCTAATTTTGTGGTTAAAAAGATGACTTTATTCTTCTATGCGTATGTATTATTTTCCATGGCTGTTGTAATATTTTTATTAGGCTGAATTGAAAGCTGTGTTATGGATGTAATCACCTAGAAGTGTGCTTGATATCCGACGCATGGTTCCAACTAATGATTTATAACGTTTATCTTTGATATTTTTACAGACTTCAACATGGTTTTGGGCGAGGCTCTGCATCTGCCGTTGTCATAGAACATGCTGCTACGTTGCTAATTGGTATGTATTAAAAAATAAAACTGTTTTTAAAACATCAGTAGTCACATTGAAGATATTTGTGGTTAATAGTTTACTCTTTGATTGTATGGTGTATTAGGACAATCTCTTTTTAACTGTATACGCAAAAGGAATTTCGAAAGTTCAGAGTAAAAATTTATGGGTGCAGATTTAAGTGGTGGTTAGTGAGCGTTAGTGATGGCTAATCGCGTCACACTCACCAACACATGTCGAAATATTCCATAATAATGGTAATATATCATATATTATACATAACGAGACAATTGTAAAAGCCCGCGTGCAGTGTTCGTGGCCCGGACGACGTATGTCGTCGCCCGTTAAGCGTGCTTCCACCCGTGACGCATACAAACATAAAAACCGCAGTGACTGGCTCCAATCCCGTTCTGCTAATGGAATCGCTTTTCCGTGATACATACCTTTGATCTTCTCCTTCCTCTTGGGCCCGGGGGCATTCCTGCCTCGGCCTGAGGACAGGCGTCAGCCCCCATTTTTCGACCAACTCTATACGAGCAATGGTGGCTGCTCAACGTCAATGTGTCATCGGGTCGGAGTGGTGCAGCAGGGACGCGGCGGCAAGGCTGGCTGGCCCACGGCGCCCCCCGGCCGGCTCGAGGCGCGCGCCGCGTCCGCCACTTTACTCGTGCGCCATACCGCGCCCGCGCGCGCACTCGCGCTCGCACCGTGCGACGCGCGCGCCCGCGCCGTCTATCATACTGCGCTCACAGTGCGTGGCGCGGCGATCGCATCGCGACTACTGCGGTACACCCGACCCGGCCCTACCCGCAGCGGCGCGTATCCTAATTTACGACTACCAGTCTAATTTTTGATCTCCTTTTTATTAACTAATGTTATAATAATTAATATTAACGATATGTACGTTTGGCTGGTGCCGGGAAGAATTTTTACGTAACGCGTACAGTGCGCGTGCGGTTGCGCTTCATCGAGTGCGGCGAGACATGTTCTCATAGAAAGTCGCGTTGCTATCGCTCTACTGTATAAAGAGCGTGTGTCAGCTGTGCGCGGCGGCAGCGGACTGGCGCGTGCGTCCGCCCGCCCCGCAGTTTTCGCGCCCGCCCGTCCCGCAGCTTTCCCGCCCGCCCTCGTCCCTCGACCGCCGCACACCGCCGCACGCCGCCGCACACGTATCGACACCACGCGCCAACCACTGCACCGGCCCGGCCCGCTCCGCCCGCCCCGCCGGCGGCCCCCCGCTCAGGCGCTTATACACATCACCGAGCCCACCCGCCCG
>DWLS01004956.1:0-13275 GCA_018246255.1 Pachliopta kotzebuea | reverse complement strand
AAAAAAAACTTATTTTTAACCAAAAAACGGCCCCCCAAAAATGCCCCCGCAAAAAACCCCCATACAAAAAAAAAAAAAAAAAAAAAAAAAAAAGTCTAAATTCAACAGTATGGTAACAAAATATCATAATATGTTTAGAAAATAGTAGTAATAGTTTTTTAATCGTTTCCACGCAAAATCCTTCATTTCAAAATCTATCATAATATTTGTAGACAGTGTTTAATAAACAAGATTTTTCTTAACATTAAAAATTTTTTGTTACTGATATTTACTGTGTGTTTAATTATCATATGTACCTATATATTTCTCATGTACCACTGCATTGTTGTTTGCGTCTGTAATTGTATAAATAGCATTTAATCATTGTATTGTACACTTTTGTATCTATAAATTGTCTGTCCGCGCCTGTCCCTCCTTACCTATCTTTAAGAAGAGAGTTAAAGACTATTATCTTCACCTCTAGTTGCATATTCTATCTTTACCACTATGTATACTTGCTATATATGTTCCTTATACGTTACTATTACTAGTAAACGGTACACCTACACAAATAATGAAAATAGTATATCCTTCCTATTTGGGTATGCTGTAAGAGAACTCTTTATAGTGTTAAGCTCGCCTTTGTCACACTATGTTACTTTTATTAAATAGTATTGTTTTATATACGTGTAAGTGTACATAAAGAATAAATAAATTCAAAATAATGTTATTTAGTTGACGCAACCTAATAAATAAATAAATCGATCAGGGAATTTTACTACCTTTTTTGTTAGGTTTTAATACTTATACATTGGTATACATTTAACACATAGCCCTAAGTACTGATGAACTTGAGTGGAAATGGGCACATCCAAAGACTGACGATCGATAGATCAGAAAGGTCCTAGAGTGGCGGCTCCTATGGGTAAATGTGCTGGAAGGCCCCCAGTGGTCCTACAGTTTTATGGAAGTTACTGCTGGATGCAAACAGCACAGGGTTAATAAGAGTGGAGATCTTTGGGGAAGAAAGACTACTTCCAGCTTCGAGCGTTTATCGGATAATGGTTGAACCATTTATCTATAAGCACAACTTTGGATATATAGCCTGCTTTAATCAACCACTCTTTATGGAGATCATATAGAAATCTTTTATCTATCTGTGAGCATCTAACTGATAATGATAAATTTTTAGCTGTATTATGAAACGAGACTAACTGAATATTCATTTAGCAGTGATATGCCTGACTTTAACAATATAGCACCAGATGGATTGTTTACACAACATTTACCTTGTTTAACTAGATTCCTTTAAGATATTAGCGCTGTGATAGTCGTTATTTAGATCGGCACTAGCGAAGCAGACTTACTACTATAAAAACTTATAACTAATAGATTCCAGACTTACCGTTTTATGATTACATGTATGAATTTTAAGTAGTAACTTTTGAATTAAAACATTTAAACGAATCTACTGTCGATATTGATGAGAAGAAACAGTATCTACTCAATATTGTGTTATCTATACAAATATCTGTTATCTATTTCATGTCAAAACCGCAGAATATAATAGCAGAGGCATTATCTTAATGACATCCAACAATGGTACTAGCAAACGAGAAAAAAAAAATATTTAGTTCGCATAAATAAAAATTACTTTCTCGCAGCGACCTTTTCAAACTTTTCAAATACGGCGGGCTGAAAATTTTCAGATTATTTTCTTCTCGTTTTACATTTTCCATGGTTGAACTTTTGGCCAAGTAACGTACATTACTTGGAACAGAATTTTCAGTACTTAGTTTTTTAACCTACTTTCTGTTTAATAAAACTTACCGATGCACAAACGTTTATTATGGCGACGAAGTTAATTTTTTCATGAACTACAAATACCCACTATATACTGTTTAGCATCAAGCGGACTGTATGTTTATTTGCTAACTTAGTGGCATAACATATAATATAATAAAACGTAAATCATTTATAAATTAGTCTATGAAATATTGTCTAATGTTACGTACCTTTACAGTACATACTTTAAACAATAGAAATAAGAACAAATAAATAAGTTTATAATATATACATATATGTATGTACAAAATTTTGTTGTAGATAATAAAGAAGCATTAAATGATTTAAATCATAATCTAAAAATGTACAAAATTTATCAGAGAAAACCAGAAAAAAAAATACTTAGATGTTGAAGACTATAAAAACCTTTTATGTTAGTTCTTCGTCAGTTACGGACTATGCAAACTGGACTTAATAATTTAATGTAAAAGGTAAAGCCTTTTTAAAAAATTTACTGTACAAATGAACAATTGTTTGTATAATTAACAATTGTTTGTATTAGTAATATTTATACACTGATGGTAGTCTTTATCATCAACATAGATTCTATTGTTGCTATCAAACAGCAGTGTAAGAACATTAATATGTACAGGTTCGTTAAAAGCTGTTAGTAAAATTACTAAGGCTTCGAGAACTTTTTATCTGAAACCGATGAACACAAATTTGTACAGTGTTTATCATACTAAACGTCTCACTTACAATCAGGACGTCTCTTCGCTCTTGTTAAAAATTTATTTAATATGACTGCTCCATTTAACTCTATAAAGATTAATGTTGATCGACAAATTCAGCTGCCATTTTTGTTGCGAGCATTTTCCGAAAACAGTTGACGACATACAGATCCCGTATTAACAAGCACTTTTGAATGCAAAGCGCTCGTAAGCAGCTTTTGTAGTTCCGAAAAAAAAAAGGTTTAGAATGTATATGTGAATAATGGCAAACGGATACGAAAAAAACGGCAACGAAAAATTCTCATTTTCGCTAGTAATATTCATACGGATGCGCATGTTTTTAATTTATCTTTGCTTTGTATTTATTTTTGTGTAACGTAGCGACAAAGAGTATGTTTATAAATAAACAATGACTAATGTTAGGTACCAACAATTTTTTCTGGAGTCAAGGCTTTCGTACTGGTTTTCTTTTATCTAATCCTATACTGTATATTCGATCCAGCTCTATATAATAACATTACGATTCAGTTCAAAATTTGTTGTAGTTAGTTTTTCATTTATCAACTT
Source organism: Pachliopta kotzebuea (assembly GCA_018246255.1). Classification (NCBI taxonomy): domain Eukaryota; kingdom Metazoa; phylum Arthropoda; class Insecta; order Lepidoptera; family Papilionidae; genus Pachliopta; species Pachliopta kotzebuea. The sequence goes on along the minus strand of DWLS01004956.1, from coordinate 10,213 downwards.
TAGCCTTAAAAACCGACGAACGTAATTGGCGGCTGCTAAAAATATTCTATCACTGTTTTGTCGTATATAAAATATTTCTCGAATCTTCAGGTTTTACTTAAATTTAATAAGTATATTAAATCGGTATTTTAATAAATTCATTTATTTTAAATAGGTAGAGTTTGAGTTTAACATCAACGCTTCCTTTAAAAGAACTTTTACAACCTATAATTTCTACACATATCTATATGTAAAATTAAAGCTTAAAGATGTTTCAATTCCCATCATCATTACCTTAACACTTGAACGTCCACTGCTGGATATACGTCCCCATTCAAAAGTTAAAGTAAATAGCACATTATGCTTATGCGCAAATATTACATGATTAAACGCGTTGAAATCTTTTAATAGGAGCGATTTCTCTCTCATTGAATGCATTTTTTATATATTATAATGTATTTTTTTTAATATGGAAAGGGAGCACTTCATTTTGTTCGAGTGGCAAACGAAATATTACAAGGCTTAACGTTCCGGGCCGCATAGTTTTAATTTTAGAAACGGGAACAAACATCGTACCTAGACAAAGGCGTACCCGGTACGAACAATGTTACTACGGGCCCAAGCAACGAGACATGGCGGGGACTATATATATATACTGTAAACGACGAGTTGAAGAAGCGTTTTTCCTCAAAAGCTTTTCACTCCCAGTCCTCTATTAGAATGTAACCTCCAATATAAAGGCTAACTCACAATGTAATGTATGAAAAAATTTCAAATTATTACATTGATTACATTAACTTTTTATTATTGTTTTAATTTCAAATGATCCTGCAATCATGGCGCTGTCTTTGTTACTTTATATATAAAGATATTAAATGTACATGTGTTTACAAAGAAAGATTAAATGTCTGCTAGAAACAATATACTTAATACTAATTTATAGTAAGCAATCTGTGGTCATCATCATCATCATCAACAGCCGGCGACAATCCACTACTGGACATGAAAGATATTTTGTTTAAGAATAATAGATTATTTTTACTCCATACAAATTCTAATATACAGTTTAAAAAAACACGTTAGGTCTTTGCTGACATTTTAGGTAGTTACCACCGCAGTGTCTATTTTTGTCACCAAATGCAAAAGTATTCCTAGTAACTGTTACTGAGGTAACAAGACTCAAAAGCGATGATCACGATATGGTCGATTTTATATCATCGTAACTAGCATATTACTGTTGTCAGACATATATAGACACTGGTAGTAGGTCTCCGGTAACGATAGGTAGGTTACCACTGCAGCTCCTATTGCAGCCGGCAAGCAGTTTACAACTTTTATTGTTTTCTGGTTTGAAGTGTGCTGTATGCTGGTAAAATTACTGGGGTAATGAGACTTAACACATAGTGTCTTAAGTCGACGAGAGTAATGCGATACAGTGTATACCATCTAAACCAGCGCTATGTTATGGGTAAGTTTATCACTTACCATCAGATGACCCCCTTACTCGTCTCGTTGCTTCATAGAATTAAAAAAAATTATTTACTCATGAGAAACATCATAAAAAAGTATTAACTTAAAAGACTTCTTGTCAACACGAACAACAAAGTTAATAATGGTTATTGCCTTATATTTCTTCATGGCTTGCACCACACACAAGCCTTATTATTTCGCGTCCCCATTTCCTGATGATGTCAGGTCGCATCCCAGCATTGTGTCACAAGGTTTCAATTCCCATTTTTTTCGTTTTGTTCGGAAATAAAAAGAGTCGCGCTCGCACTGAAACACTTTTTACAAATTACTATCGCGCAATTGTTGGCGGAGTTTTACTTATCGACGCCTTTGTGTTACAGTTCTACACAGGGATTTATTATTGAATGAAACTATTAAATTTGTTCATTTAGTATGGCTTTATTACATCTTAATTAAATTACTTAATTATAAACATTGTAATAATAATGATGTAATACAGTAACTACGATTTTAAGTATCGTTTTGGTCATATTATAAAACATTCTATACAAAAAATGATTTTCAAAGAAATAATTTTAATATTCCTATTATGTTATATTTCTAACTTATTCCCAATAACAAATCTATCATATATATACGAATTTTATTGGGATCAAAATATGCAGGCAAGAAAAAAACTATAAATAAGTTTGATACTAAGAAATAGGCGATGCAATGATGGGGATAGACACCTCAGTAGGTGAACTGATCTGGTGAAGGTTGCGGGAATCGGAGTGGGGATCTTTGGGGGAGGTATATGTCTAGCAGTAGACTATTGGCTGATGATAAGGCAATGCGACAGTATATAGACTGTGAATACAGATGTTGTGAGAATTTAAGTTACAGCTCTCTTCAAACCGGTACACTGTAAAAAGACTGTCTCCGAAAACAGACCTGCCAACTTAATACCACGAGTGAGATCAAACCAAACATTGGTTTTAATTAAGTCACAAACAGCCAGCGGAATAATGTATCCGTTTGGCGGCTACTTTAATATGATAATCGGAAATTTCTGCGGGTTCACAGCCAGCGGCTTCCGGCTGGAATTAACGGGAGGCTGTTGAATAATCTATGACGTACGCCAATGATACCCGCCGCGCCGTAATGAGCACCATTGTTTCTGATTTATTGATGGCTGCCGGGATTTATCCGACGATACAGAGAGGCTGTGTATCTAATTGTCGCGTGCTTTGTGAATAGAAACCAACCAGATGGAGCATCAGGCAATAGTGCTACTACCTTTCTTATATTCCTATCTCTACTCGAACTCTTCCGAGAGTAAAAGACATTTATCCATCACGCTGATTAAGTATAAGAAAAAGTATGTAAGATTGTCTATAAATGGAGTAACCTAAAGCTGCAGCTATTTCTTTTTTAACTAAGTAGAATCGAACATACAAAACTTTAAAGATAATTACATATCTCTTTTACATTAGTACACTATTTCATCTGCTATCTGCTTTTGTGTTATAGCGAGTAACCATTGGCCTACTAACTTTTAATTCCAAAATTATATAAGCAGTGAACCGATGTATATAATTAAAATAATATTTTGCAGCCTTCCTGTCTAAGGATCTTTCTCATATTGTAAGTCTAAAAGCAAGAGTATTATGCAGCAAGTTTCACCATCATGACATAATGATCATGTTAATATATATTAAATTTAACTAGTGAATTTGGCAGCTTTCTTATGCTTCGGCTGTTAACGATTCTTAACGTCTAATTCTGAGTGAATAGTTATCGTATGTCCATTGCTGGATATAAGCGTGCCTAAAATGTTCTCCACGCTAATAAAACCTGGTGTTTTAGAGGTTAAGTTGAAGCATTCAAAAACCTATGTTAAGACAACTTAACAATTCTGAGCTTTGATATCCTCCAACACGGTCACGTAGTTCCGTGTCCGTGGCCGCGCAACTTCCCAACTCCTCGTCCCGGGCGGACACTCAGAAAGTGATAAAACTTCGGAATCACCACTACGAGTCTTTTCCCTCCATTCTGCATAATTTCATATATTGTTTAAGTGGAAAGTTCGAGGTGGGCAATTTGCATAATCCCTGCCGCGTACCGACTGAATATTAATTCTTTTTTACAAGTTCCTATGGATGCTGTGCGGCATTTATTTTTTACTGACTAAAGTATCTGAACTCAAGTTCAAAAGTTAACAATTAAAATCTATTAACATGATAGTTATTCATTGACGCAATTAAATATTAAATTTCTTTAGAATGATATGATTTGGATAAGGAAGTAAATAGACCGAGCACTATAAAAAAATTAATAGAGAGACATCTGCGATAAAAGAATTAGTTAAATGATATTAGTTTACTAAAACTAAGAATGAAATAATATGTAATAATAGTTATAAATATAATCATCATGATCATCATTAGCTAATAAACATTCTCCTGGACCTCCTACAAATACTAGATGGGCTGTATTTCCACTCCGATCAGTCCAAATTCCTTGTTAATTTTACATCATTTTTATATATTTATTAATATAAACACATATACTTTTATATTAATATATATATATATATTTATTTATGTATATACATATATATATGTAATAAAATCTTAAAATTTTTGAGTATCACTTTCCTACGATAACGGTGATACTGAAATATTCAATAATAAACAATACAGTTGTATGTTGTTTACGAACATTAATAATTGAAAAGTCCTATCGATGGTAATCATTACGCCGGAAGTCACCTCTTATTAGATGCGGTTAACACACGTAACTGTAGTTACCGACGGAAGCTAATCACCGAAGCTTAAAGCCCTTGTTAAGAAATTTGAGGTGCCGGCGGCTGGTTACATCGGTTGTGTGGTTAACTACCATCATTTGTATTACCGAGTAGAAACAAGAGTAAAAACAAATTACTACTTAAACAAATATATTTCATAAATTAAGTTGTAAGTTGATACTTTTATATACTTTCCTTTTTATATTTCAATTTGTATCAATAATATTAAAGTATCTACGAGTATATAAATTGATACGTTACCTAATCATTACTTAGCAAATTATATAATTTTTAATTTCATTGTGTTACATATAGTAAAATTATATAGTTTATATGTATTTTGTAGATAAAATTGTAGTTTTGTATTGTAGTGAAAGAACTAATAAACTCCATGTTTACTTATTATTTAAAATTTTGTAATACTTTAGTTTTGGGATAAACAAAAAATTATTGTCTGGTAGAAAATATTGCAAAACTGCTCAAATATTTTCTATATAATCGGTAACAAATAACAGTTGAACGGAATTGTATAAAAGTAGTATAAATAAAGTAAATAATCAATGATGGAGATGTAACTTTAAATTGTACGAAGGATCAAACAACCGTAAGAAAGTTAGTTCACGGACAGCGGACATGAAACGTTTAAATAAAATCTCTCTGATCCCAACAGGCACTCGGAGTGGAGATAAGAGGAAAGTGACAAAGTTAGTTGAAATAACAGACTTCAAATAGATATCGCAAAGTTTACTTGGTGACGACAAACAAGACCGTGCTCGACCTCCAACTCCCAATGGATGGTGACTATAAAAGAAATAAAAAACTGTTATAAATATTTAATGTTATATACGTTTTAGTTCCCATTAATATACTACATAAACATACACCTTTGCATTCTCTTACAAAGTCTATGAAAGCAATTGTTCTTGTATCATGTAAGTTCAAATGTTCAATGGACACAGACGAATCTCCGAGTACCTATACATATTGCAGCTCAGGGAGAGTTCCTCGTGTACTCCTTTTAGTGGACTATCCCATATTTGGAGCACAAAGACATGATATTAAGCTCTTGTTAGAGGTAAAGGTTAGTCCTGGTAGCATCGTCTCTCTGATACGTGAAGACCAAAGCCGCGGAACGTTTCTAAAATTTTGCAAAAGCTCATCGCGGCACCAACAAGCGCTAACAAGACGTGACAGATATAAAATAAAAAATAGTAGAATGATTAAAAAAAGTAAAAGGAGGAAATAGGAAGCACTATAGTCTATCCTTGACCCAACACAACAACCAAAGCCTAAGAAAACGTGTAAGTTATCATAGAATTAAACAATGATAAGTAGTTAAAAATTGAGGCAAATATAGATCCTGAATTACGGCATTAGCGGAAGAGTACTAAAAAGAACATGTAAGTTATCTAAATACAATTCCCTTCATAGTAAGTAAAAGCTCATAAGAAATTAAACTTAGGTCTCTTTGGTAATCATTCATATTATATAACGGTTTTGTATCAACACTAAAAGACTCTTATTTTAGTATATAAATTTACTTCATCACTAATACTGTTAACAAATTTCAATGATTACTTTAAATGTATAGAAAAATTTACAAAAAAAATATAAATCAAACTTTTTTTGTTGTTAATAAAATAAACAAAAGGTAATTCAGTTTAAATATACGTTTAAAACAAAAGTTAACTAAATGTGTTTAACTTTACTTTACATGTATATGTACTAAGTGAAGAGTCCTAATAATATCTTCCCTTTCTTGGCGTGCATCCGTGCAGAATTGGATGCCAACATAATCACAGACATATGCTATATATATATAACTATAGTAACAACGATTTGAATATTTTAATTTAACATTATTTATTACTTTTTAGTTGCGTATGCAATGAGCAAGTACTAGTTGATAAATAAAGTATTTATATGTCATGCTGACGCATACATAAATAACTTTAATATCCAACATAGAACTTCAGCCTACATAAGTTATTGATCACATAACAAGTTTATTTTCCTCACTAAACAGCCACCGTTTGTCACTATCATCGTAAAACTGTTTACTGTAAGTGACACAAAATATACGTAGGAAGCAGTGAGTGTGGTGAAATGGTGATCACAATCTATATTGAGTATTCATAAAAATATCTCCCATTGTAGCACACGAATAGAATAGAATGAATGATATATGTATATATATAAAAAAAGGCAATAAACTTTTCATATTTCACAATGGAGGATCATTTCATGCGCTCACCTACATTCAATAAAGGTAAAAACGGAATCTGAACGTACTGATGTAACATAACTTTTTTTTCATTTTCTTTTTATATGTACGTTTTACGCTTGGCTGCATACGTAACGTTTCAATCATCGATATAAGTAATAATAATTTTCCCACCGCTGGGCGTGGCGTCTCAGATAACTCAATACCAACTTCTGAAATTTCTTTTCATACTATGAGGAGACGTCTCTGTTAAATAATACGCTTGTACACAACATAGCGCTAGTTAAAATGGTATACACAGCACCACATTGCGCTCTTCATCTTTAAACTACATGTTAAGTCCAGTTACCGAAGTAATTTCACTGACCTTCAACTCATTTCAAACCGGAACACAGTAATGTTTCCACAGCTGCAAGGGTGTTTACTTCTCTTCCTGGGATTAGGTCAGTAGGAGTCTAAAAAGGCACTGGTGAGTTCCGTAGTAGATCCTAGGGCCTTCCGCAATGCACTGAGGATAACCACCGATAGGTTTTATTGGGTATAAATCCACATAAGTCACTTCCCCGCAGAAGCAAAGTATCTTCCCAAAGATTTTCCTCACGACAAAAAAGGAGTATTTATCTACACAGTCTCCGACAACAGAGATCTGCTACCAGTATGTTGAAATTACTGGAGTAATGAGACTTAACATCTTAGGCCGTTGAGGGTAATGTGGTATTATGTATACCATTTTAAACTGCATGTTATAGGCTATCGTTTCACTTACCAAGTACACTCAGGAATCCTTTTACGGACGTTCCGCTGGTGCCCTGGGTGGGTCCGGAGAGATGTGTAGGACTCGGCCTGGGCGGCTCCTACCCACTAAACCTACCGCGAAAGCCATCAGCCGTTATGAATGCGATGCCCCGGATCTGTCAGCAACTAGGCACATCAGGTAATTTATGAGTATTTATTATATTGTTCACAGCGCGTGGGCTGCGACCTGCGCGTCGGCTCCACCAGGCGCGTGGACGAGTGCGGTGTGTGCGGAGGTGACGGGTCCTCCTGCTCCCGACCACGGTACCACTGGCTCGCCACACCCGGCTCCCTCTGCTCGGCCACCTGCGGAGGCGGTAAGTCACCACCACTGTCCGACAACATCCGCAACAACTTAAACAATTTTATTAACAGCAGTTTTCTTGTCAGAGACCGACCAGAATATTTTTTTGGTAATGATGAAATAATGTAAAGCGATACCTGGGAACCAATTTTTTGAAGGCAAATTTTGATTAAGTTTATAGGAATATTTAAAAATGTAGATGAATGTACATGGTTATTACTGTTATTTTTATAAGTAAGTTAGTTAACTATAATGCCAAAATGATGGCTTAAAACAACGTACAATCGCTTTAAACACTGGCGGCTTACTGACTGCTAGAAGATGAACGTGCCGCTCGCTCGGATCCGAGTGGTCGGCAATGAATGTATTAAAAAAACTTTATTGCAACCCCAAAATTTTGTGTTCAATAGGTGGACTTAATGCTTACAGACATTCTACCAGAAACCTAGGAGGTGGGAGATGATGTGGTAGGTGAAGTGCGAAAGTTGAATTTGAAGCTAAAATAATAATAATAATCATTATATGATACGTACAATTCTGTACATATTCTCCGTTTTAGCGGAGACGCGTACGGATGGCTTTCACGCCATTATGCGCAAAAAAGCCGCTTCCAAGCTTCAGCGTCTTCGAAGTAGTACCAACAGCATCTTGATGATCATTGCTGCTAGACCTAGCTGCCCTCTTAAAAACCATTAGGGTAAACTTCTTATAGGAATGTCGTGAGGGGTGTTGTTGATATACGATAAGTTTAGAATTTTGTAACTAACATAACTTATACTATAAATAAGCTGTATACTGTTACTAACTTTTACTAACCTAATATGGACCTTACGTCTGAAATAAATAATTATCTATTTATTTATACATAAATACAGAAGGAGGTAAATATGTATATATATAGATCAGTAAGAAATTTGGCCACTATTATAACAGCGAGGACTTCCTCGGTCCTAAAGCTCGCGAATCCGGACTCCGCAAGCTTAATACCGTCCAGGTAAGTACCACTGAAGCTTTTAATTTAGCCGTCGAAAATAACGTTTAAAAATTAGTTCCAATGACGCTGTAGCTATTGAATTTTTAACTAAATGGTTAAACCTTAACCAACCAGTTTTAGAAATATGAAAAAGAGTAGGTTTTTTAATGAATAATCAAATTTTGATGGAGTAGGTAGACACTTTGAGTGTGTCTAGATAAATATATTTCTTTTTTACGTAGGTACAGGTTAATGCTTGACCACGATCCCACCTGGTGTTAAGTGAAGATGTGGTCGATGATGGTAAAGCGCATTAACCTAGCAAATGGTTAAATTACCATGTTAATAAACTTAAGGGAGGTGTAAGGGGTTATACATAACGATATCCAAAACCAGCATTAGCTCGTAGTATGACCTGCTAATCAATAAACGAGGCTCTGGTTCCACACCAACTCGCAAGCGAACAACATGGTAGGAAACTGCCCAAATAGTCCCATTATTGAGAGAAGCCTATGTCCAGCAGTGGACGTCTATCGGCTGATGATGATTAAGAACTTAAAACTCACTATCCATCCCTAAGCTTCAGTTATCGAGTCAGGTATTAATTTACACTGTTGTTGCTAATATTAGACATAAACACAGGAGACGGAAGTATTCGTTAATTACTACCGACCCACCAATTTATCTCCACCTTCATTCGAGGTGATAAATCAGTTGGAACTTCGGAACAGACTCCGGGACCGGAAGTTATGTCTCTTTTAATTATATTGATGTATGAGAGCATCTATCAAGGAAACAAACATGAGTTTAAATTTACAAATCTATAATTACATTAAAATTTTATACATACAAATATATAGAGAGATCAAAAAGAGATTTAATATACAGTATATATATAATTTAAAATTATATGAATCTACAAAATCATTACGATATCTATATATTCATCCATTTGATATAACTAAACGAAATGTTGATGAAGTATATCTACTTTTATATCTTTATACAAACTTTCTTTTGATATGACATAAAATATATACACAAGAAAGACCATATTTATTATTAACTAGTACAGTTTGATATTAAATAACATCTGAAATATATTCACTAAAGTATATTTTATTAAAACATTACCTTGTCTCTTGAGTAAGTCTGCCATTAATATTGCCGGATTTTTAAAGGTTTCTTATTTTCCCTAATGGATAGATATTAATGAAAAAATGTAGTATTATAAGCTAGATGTTTAATTAAATAATAAGATACTGTAATGAAAGCACTTTATCTTTATTATATAGTTAGTAATATTATAAATGAATCGCAACAATTTAAGTTACTTTATCTCTTAAATCGGACGATCGTCATACTAAATGATGCATACATAAGATACATCCTATGTACTTGTAATAAGATTTAACAGAATCATATAACAAAATGAAAACTACTTTTCCTTATTTTAATATATTCTTTGTTACTAGGTCTTAAATAAAATAAGGTATCTAAAAGACGGGCTTAAAATCAGCAAACATTCTCCTGCCTACCTCTGAAGAGGTGAGATATTTTTTTTTTTTTTTTTTTTTTTTTTTTTTTTTTTTTTGGGGTTTTTTTTGGGGGGGGTTTTAAAAAAAACCCCCCCCCCCCCCCCGGGGTGGGGGGGGTGGGCGGGGTGGGGGGTTAAAAAAA
>DWLS01004955.1:0-13276 GCA_018246255.1 Pachliopta kotzebuea | reverse complement strand
TACCCACTAAACCTACCGCGAAAGCCATCAGCCGTTATGAATGGGATGCCCCGGATCTGTCAGCGACAGGGCACAACAGTGAGCTCTGATTTTGCGTAGACCAGATTGTAAACTATAAATGAAAAGCTGTAAGTACTTCGTGATGACTATAATACCGACGTCCCGGTGTCACCTAAATGCTCTCATGACTATAGATTTGTATAGATTAAATAAATGCAATAGAACACGAAAATTTTGTTCTATTACATAAGTTATATTATGAAAGAAATCGTTGGTAAATTTTGATAAAATTTCTTGTAAAACGATAATCGGCAGGATTTTTCCCGCTATTGTTATTTATTCAATCCCTAAACTTTTGTTAACAAAATTCTCTCTTAATAATTTGTGTGCGTATACCAAACAAACTATAGTTATGGAAGGTGATTTAACAACATAATTTTTTTATTTTTTATCTCTCTGTAACGATAATGTTTATAACATGCTAACTAAAAACGAAATCGATCTATTTCTGAACTTACCAAGAGGAATGGTTGAGGTCAATAATTTTCACATCTTTTTTTTAGTATAGTGCCGTGTAAAAAATTGTATGATATAGGTAAAAACATCGTAAATTGATTTTACAAAAAAGATTTCTTTTCAACCGTACATTTAATACCGAAATCTTGAATTGTAATTTAATTAAAAAAATATCAATACCAGCGAATTAAATCAATAAAATTATGATAAGTGATAATGTACACGAGTGTAAACATTTACTTTTTTACTTCACTTTATTCAAGAAACATAGCTTTTAGCCAGTAGCTCCAAATATTATTTGCTTTAACTCTTGTCTAAATTTAAGATCAAGTTTTAACATCAAGTATGTAATTCATGATTACGGATATAACATCCTTCGTTAAGCAAACATTTTAGTTAGTTAGTAATTACTTGAAAAATCAACCGAGTTTGTGTCAAATATAATTATTATCTGGCATACTGTGCCAATACCTGAAGTTATATATTAATAATTAATGGACGTTTTAAGTACACGTCATTTGAAATTCTATAAAGTCATAGATATTACTGCGCCGTATGCATTTGCGATGGACAATAAAGCCGTTTGTTATTTTGCATTTGATGACTTGATAGAGCATTTCAATTTATAGCACCATTGAGTACTTGTAACGTCTATCATTACCCTAGTTTCATCGACCGGTACATACAATACTGAATGCTTCTTTTGTAAAGAAGAATCGAATAAAATGGGGCGATGGGAGTAGTTAAAATGATCCCAGTGATTTTAACAGTACTTTTTATTCTCGCGCCTGAATTGGATGCATCACTAAAAACATAAAAAACATTATATATCTATTAATAAATGAAGTACAAACAAAACTTTTGCATAGCAGCTGATTTAATATAAAATGCGGTCACAATCTTTGTGCTCGGAATTGCTTTCTATTAGTGTTTATAAATAGGTTGCCTATTTTTTATTCACATATTTACTTTATAATTTTAAAAACGTCTCATTCGGATGATTGCTGATTGGCCACATTTTCTCGACGCATTTTATATTTATGTAAAACAATATTTTACTGGCTGCTCGTATACCAGACACTGCTAACAAAGCTCCTCCAATTTTATTACACACATCGCATAAAGGAAGATGGAGATATATGCCGGATGATCCAAAACAAGTTATTAAAATAACTTCCAGATTTCGAGATCGAGAACGTTTTAAACTGAATTAAATTTTAAACCTTGTATTAAAAACGAAGTCGTTAAAAAAACGCTTGGCTGTTTACTCTCATAAAAATCTACGTTGCGTTTTACGAAGACTTCGCAGACAAGAATTCGTGTGACAGACAATGTATGTATGTATTGTGTACATATTAGCATTTCACAATAACGTCACTACATAGTCATGTGTACTCGGTCCGATTATAAAAGCGATATATGTTATCTCGGTAATCTTATGCACCGACGTGTCTTTGCATACCTCTGTTATCGTCGGGCAGAAGCAAGGTCGCCACTTTGCCATTACTGGGAACACAATGGATCTCTATCGAAACCTGTCGTGATATTTTCTTTTATAAATTCATTTTCGTACGTTGACGATATACTTATATGATTGTAATTCAACGCAGAATATACAACATCTATTTCATAACTACAAGTTATAAATGTTTAATAGATTATAATTCATAAACTTGCTACAAGCTACTATTACGTGGACTTTTTTTAATTTCGGCTTTAATAGTTCTTCGTAGCGATTAATTATATTAAAATTCACCAAAAACGATGCCCATACACACACACACAGTACAATTTCTGATGAACTAGCATCACAGTAGTTTTGCAAATTGTAGGATTGGTAAATTTTTACCCTTTTAATGTAAAATAACAAAGTATTTGTGATTATCATTCCTGGTATACGTATTGAATGGTAGGCAGGCTTATGGCCTACATTCCAGCACTATGCTATTAACGCGCCCATTGGACTTCTTTGAATCCAGATACAACAATGTACAGAAAGGTTTTTCGTTCTAGATGTGCTCCGTTCGTTTTTTCATCTAAAAGTAGACGTTTTACGCTGGCGACCATTTTTACAATATTAATATTTTTAAAACGCTTAGATTCATTTAGGTATATTATAGTCTATTATAAATTATATTAAAACAGAAACATTTTTACATTAAACGAATTACTTAAAATATATATATTATAAATAATTAAGTAGACGTTCATGCTTTGCGATAAATGCATTTATTGGTTGATAATTCTTTTGTGCTTTATTTGCATTCAATTTGACAAGGGCTCGTTTTAGATAAGTATCGAAAGCTAGTATTTGTCCTCCGCGATTATTTCTAAATTAAAGTGAAATGTTTATATTTTATTTATATACAAAGTTATTAGGAAACATAAACGCTACATTGTTATGAAAGAAATTGTTTCTCAAATACTTAAAGGTTACGTGGAACTTCACTTTAAACAAACAATTAAACTGACAAGTCCGACAAACGGTCAAATGGTGCGCATTTTCTAACCTTTACGTTTGTATCGCAAACCTGTAGGTGTTAGAAAACATTTTAAGTGCCTTTGAAATGTAGCAAGTTATCGCTTCATTTCACATATTCTCGTCTGACTATTTCTTATTCATGAAGTTTTTTTATGTTCTAATAAAGTTTTACTTTAAATACGAACGATGAACAGGTATACAAGCCAACTAAAATAAATACTCATTTCTTTAGTGAAAGTGTTTGCTTCAATAACTTTAAAGTTTATCGGCTGAATATAAAATAGGTAGTATTCGACACAATAAAACTTGTATTGGGTAATAAAATTTTCTTTTTATCTATATTATCGTTTATAAGTATTATTTGTTTAAAAAATAAAGCTGTGAACAATTTTCTATAATCCGTTGATTATAGCGGCAGTAGGTACTTATTAACTTTGGAGGTTTACTGGTATATTACAAGTACTACGATCTGTTCCATCCGTTTATAACATTATTTTCTTATGATACGAACTGCGATAAAAGCATTCAATGCAATAAATGGGCCAAGTGTTTGCACTGACGATGCGCATAAGCAATCTGACTCGCGCTCTAATTATAATGCAGTTGGGCACGTCGCGATATCCGATGCTCAATGATTTCAATTATTGCACATTATAACATACTACCAGCAATCTTCTTCATTATCTATTTAATGAACATCCAATTGAGTTCAGTTAAATATCTGTTAATAGTTAATAATAATTATATTAGGTAATCATATTTTTCAAATATCTATCAATTTTGTTTTATAATACAATATAGCTATGACATATGATACTAAAAACGGACATCGCGCTGATATTCAGCTACTGACCATTTGGTTGAGTACTAATTATGTTGATGATATGTTAATAAAGTTATTTATTTATTTATGCATACAGAAATATACAGTAAATATGATGCATATTGACAAGTAAGTGCAAAGGCGCTACTTATTCCGTTATCGAATTTCTTCCAGTAGGCCTGTAGTTGATAAATTACATAGTTATTGTAATATCACATTTGAAATTTATTTATAGTTTATTAATAAATATATATACAATATTTTAGACTAGTCTATAGAGAGTATAAAATTGTTAATCATTAATTAATAATGTATTCATAATCTTTTTTGTACTTATTTTCTTTTAAGTAATTATTAATTATGTATATGGTACAAAAAGTAGATTACAGTTATTACCCAAATAACATTTGCAAAGTCTATAATCAACAAAAGTTAAGATTTTGTTCGCGAAAGACACATTTCGGAAACCTACTGTAATTTTTCCTCTTGTTTGCGTGCAATGAACTTTTCAAAAATAACTTAATAAATCTCCATAAGAATTTTGCATTTGTCACGTTGTTTGCTTGCACAAGCTTAAATTGAATTAATTTATTACAAAATATACACTACTGTTTCAAAATATGTATATATGTATATAATGTGATATATTTAATTTTTTTTAAACTAAACGTAATAACTTACAAAGTTTACAAATAATATTTCCAGGACAAAAATTCGTTTTTAATACGTTAGTAACGGTTAATACGCATATTTAACTGCTGGAAAAAGGTTTAAAAAATCGTTATAACCCTTTCTAGATTCTTTTTGGGCCGTTAATTATGAAATACTACTTCTCCACTAAATTGTTTGAATTAATTGCTATATCGCATGAGAAAATCACATAATACATATGTTTATTTTTAACACACCTAAATCTCTGATTGTGTTTATAAAGGCAAAAGTGAAACTTTTAAAATCATTCGCTGTAATCGTTAGCGTGGGATCGTTTTGGCTTAATTGAAACGTTGCAGTGTGGCCATTTTTAGAAGATTTTGGATAAACGCCAGAGCTTGCTCTGTATCGACCACTTGCACGGATTTTTGGTTCAACTGTAAGGTCAAGGTTATACAAGTGGGAGATAATCGTTTCAGACACAGCTTCTTTTATTCTTTGTCAAACACTTATTTAATATTCGTCATTCACGTTGTTGTATTAACTTTTTAATAACTATATTTGTATGCCAGGAACCCACGTATATGCACTTGAAGAAAATGACATGCATTTCCAAATTCCGAAAACAAGAATATAACATTGCAATAATTTATTCATTATCGTTATTATGTTATATTAAAGTATTGTTATTAAATTAGGAACATCGTTTATTACTGCCGTTATACCGCGGAGTTAATCTCTCACAATTCTAAAGTTGGCTATAGTCAGGTTAATTTATTTTTGCTGGATGATTAACTGTCGATATTTCTGACTCGTTCCGCACATAACTATTGTTGGCTTCTGTTAGTATCCAACAATTTTTCATTAATAAAATTCTATTATACACACGTTAAGCTTACGTAGTATCTTTCCATATTACAAGAGTTAAAAGTACTTTGGCATAGAAATAAAATGAAGAAAATTAATGTAAAAGTATACAAGATTACTTTACGTATCAATGTGATTGGGCACATATTTGTTTGTTCTTATCAGATACATTACATTTTACGTGCTGTAGCGAATGTAAAATGGTCGATAAAAAATGGAATGAAGGTAAACAATACATTACGCTGAACTTAATCATAGATAACCTTGGCCGACTGGAGAGCTTGGCTAGTGTTTGCTACAGGATGTTTACGTAAGACATAATTTCAATGAAGAGAAATGTTTTGTATACATTTTTAGCAAAATAACGCTGTTTAAATTGAACAATACCTCCTCTTTTACTTTTCTTTATGTACAACTATAGCTATAAATTAAAAATAATTATTACACCGGGGTTTTAAATAGTTGACTTAACCTTGAGGTAGCAAAATAAATGATAAAGACGATAACTTATGTTGTTAATGATGTATTATCATAGTAATATCTTTTTTAATGATTACATCATGTGTTATTCGAATACTACTTGCCGTCTGCGATCATGTCTAAATCTTTCATTTTAGTTAATAGCGTTACCATTTTATAGTATTATATCGATCCTAATTTTTATAACATTAATTTAATTCTGATATATTTTACAAAAATGTATTTAATTAAAAAAAAAATTTTAAACTTTTTAGGTTATATTAAATACATATAAGACGGATCATTGAGAATAAACCAAAAGAAGTAACTATTTTGTATGAAAATCAACCGTATTATAAATGCAGTTAGAATATATTCTTTTTTTCGTGATTTTTAAATGACACTAAAGAAATTAATTATTAAATAATATTCGGTACATATGAAATACGAATTTTGACATTTAAAGCACAGAAATATATCAGTTCATTGACTTTCACATTACCAAGAATTCTTAAATCAGAATTTATATTTCATAAAGTTAAACGCAAATAGTATCACCGAGATTGACTTGTGTTTTGTCAGTCAGCATTTTTGTGGGGCAAAGTACACTGTAGTTATTATTATATTACTTTATGAATGCATTATTATATCGTTTGCGGGTAAAAAACGTGGAGTATTCATTAATTGAGTTGGTTTAAAATAACGACTATAGTGTTACCGGCAGGGACTTCCCAGTCTAATGTAGAAACTTATTCAATAGATGCAGTAGACAATACAAAAACACCTAAGAAATACAATTAAATATTAGATTGTAAATTTTCATTATGAATTATATTATGTAATTGTAGTTAGTTATTTCAAATAAATATATTAATTTTTAATCTCGTGATTTAAAATGGTTTTCGAGTTTTATAAATTTTCATAATAATGTTTTTTTTCCCCTTTTATTGTCTCAATATGTTCTACTATCTCAAACTTATTAAATTTCTCTTTACGAGTCTAGTTTAAACTTTAATAACCCACCACCGTATCAATACCACCTAACATTGCTTCTGTAATAAATAGCTTTCTCAACTTATTTTATTGAATTAACTATTTAAAAAAGATTTTATATTTTAATTTTAAACAAAGCTTAATAAATCCGTCAAAGTTTTAAAATTAATACATAAAAATTCTAAGTGTTATGCATGAAATCTTTAATATTAGTCTAAAGCATACAATATGCAAGTCAGCCTTCCCAACCTGGGTCACAAAAGCATTTATATTTGCCCAACTGATTAAACCGTTAATCCTGTCATAAGATTACCCGACACGAACACGGGGACTCTAGTCGGGTTGGCCCGTCGATCTCAGTTTCTATTAACAAGAGACATGTCAGAGGGTCCGGGAGTATGCTTAAGCTAGGCATCTCGTATTACCGTTACCGCCAGAGCGGCGCCACCGGACTATGTAGACCACGAGAAGCGCTGATCATAATGTATTGAAATGCAAATTCTCTACCAGCTGGCGGAGTAAGATACTTTTAGTCTGATATTGAAATTACTGAAATGTGAATTTTCGTTTAATTCGTAGGCGTATCAAATTTTGCTTGAATACAAAATACTAATTTTGCATGCGTTTCCGTCATCTTTCCCATTGTAGTAACGGTGTAGCTGAGTTTACCTTTAATATACAACGCTTATCTAATAAAGGTATATTAAAAGACAATATACATCTGACGAATCGATTTCTAATGTGTTATATTGGTCATCTAGTGATTTGCTTTATAAAGTAATAATATGGAAAAGTTTAACTTTAGATAGGTATCTGATAAAGAGATATGAGCTTAGAGAGGCGCTTTGCTTTTAACTTAACGTATAAATCGTCGGTATACGTGGGCGGATGCAATTGTCGGTAATTTCAGATAAACGCTTGTTGTGACCCGAGCCCTTAGGGAAATCCTCCATAGATCGGTAATGAGGTTTAGTATTATATGCGTACGTAAAAACTCCATAGAGCCATCTGTTCGTGGAATTTGCTGCTGATATACACCAGCTTTTTGTTAACCGCCTTCCAGTTCCTTGTACGCAATGTAATGAAAATATTCTTTACACAGTGCTCATTAAGTAAATAACACCACCGATAACAAACAAATTAGATACTCAATATTTATGCACGTATATTAAAATGTTTTATTTTCCACGAAATCACCGCAAAGAAATATTACATTATAAAAAAAAATTAATTAGAATTTAATAACAGAAACTTTCAAATTTTCTTTTCGGATATATGATCGTTAATTTAGAAAAATAAACAAGCAAAACAAGCTAAACACAAAATAAGATTTAACAAAGTGTTGACATTTAACATCAAGCATAGAATGATGATTTTCGAAGCAAATTACAATAAAAAAGGAATAGTATAATAAATATTTCCTAGCAGTAGGTACTAATCATAATAAACATTATAAACTCTCTTCATTTGTGCACTAAAGAACAAATAGTTTTCACTCCATTGACGTGCGACGACTCTGTAAAACACTAACAGCGAGCGTGGGATCTGAGACCGGCACAATCTACGTTTCCTACGAAATAAGCTGCAACATTACACTGTAAACATATCATAGTAACAAACCCTAAACTGACTCAACATGTTTTTATTTAAAGGTAAGATTAAATAATCTGTAATAAATACGCATTTCCAGTTCCGGGGGTATACTTTCATTTCGTTAACACGCGGTTGTAAACTCGATCGATTAATACTATAGCCGGGAGCGTTGAATAAAGATAACAATTTTATTTCTTTCTAATTCGATCTGTGGAATGGGTTTTTCATAAACGTGGTAAGAGACCGTGCTTCAGAATTTTTGATAGAAACATCTTATCGAAGCAATATGGACCCTATAATATGTTAAAATGAGGCTCAACTAAAATAATACAGCAGGCTAACTTTCACGGAAATAGCTTAAAATTCTTGCTGTACACTTAGCTGTAAATACATATAAATTTTAATTTAATTTTAAAGATCAAAATATCATCATTTTATATTATTACACTGATATAAAAAAAAAACATTAAAATTTTTATGGTCAAATTTTTCCTTGTAATCTAACCTTAACTGTTATACTGATTTGAATGGGACATTTACTGACAGACAACTTTAGGAAATATAAGACGTTACATCTACTTTTTATGAATTAAAAAGATTGCTTGCAAAAAAGTAAAAACCGTTGAAATTACTATCATTACGTTGGCATTTGTTTAATTGTTGATGCATCCTTTAGCAATCAATACTAACAATCTAAAATAATATAATAAGCGGAGTTCGCCTGATTCCTAAATTTATTTCGATAATCAAGATTTTGCGGATTACATTGCAAGTCATAAAATATTAAATTGATAAAGGTTTTAATTTAAAAAATACATGACATGTTATTTAAGATAATATAAGATTTACAATGAATTTATATTAATAAAGAACTAGTAATTGAAGTTGAATAACCAACTAGAACTTCCTTTCTCATATTAAATTTGCCCGCCGACATGCTATACCAATCATTGGTTATATTGTACGTGAACTTGGCCCGAGCCCGTTTTGCGGGATTGGGTCACTGAGACGCTAAAATACGTTGGACATTATGAATAGAATTATATTTTTTTTTCCAATCCTTTATTGATTAACAATACACTTTTTCAATTAATTGTATAATTCTTTAATTAAGTATAAGAAATTACTGTACAAAGTTGTGCATCAAGAGAAAGGAGGAATGTTATTAGTAAAGACATGTATAATCCTTAACGCAATTTATGCTGTATCGTTGTCATCGTAACTCTTAGTTATACGGACGTAGACTAAGACTGGACGCTTGGGTACAGTCTTCCGTATACAGGGTCAACAATCACGGGTCATGCTCGACTCGACGCTATATTTTATAATCATCGAGTAAGTAACCGTACGAAGTTGTTGTGGGAATATGAAACTTTCTTCTATTGAAGGTCGCAACATAGACATCCTTTATATAAAATTCAAACAATAATCTAATTATATTTAATAATTATCGCTAACTCATTTTTCATTTCTTATTATATAAAATTTATGATATTTACAAACAAATTCAAAATTAAATTGTTATTTATAATTTGTTAGAGAAAAACTTATGTATTTCCTATAACATAACGATTTTATTCAATCTATCTATTATGCAATGAAGCTATTTTATTTGTTAACAGACCTGAGTGGGTCCTGCCACCACACTTGCTAACGATGTACTTCCTCTCGCATTGTTCTATGACCTATAACATCCTGATATCCATTTAAATATTAATGTAGACAAATTGTATAAATTATCATCATGTTGATTTGATAATAAATTTTATACCACAACTTGTCTTAACATAACAAAAATGTAATTCTAATCCCGGGGTTAGTTGATCTCCTCATGATGTTACAGTACTTTAACATACGCTAATGTTTACAATAAGGCTCACGTTCGCCTCACAAGCAAAACTTGGTTGTAATCAACAACTGAGCGAATAGCAATGACATAAGAAACCTTTTATAGAGTTTATAAAGGATTAATTTGGTTTTAATAAAACTTTTGGTTTTCCGTTAAAATGTTGATGTAAACCAAATAGTGGCTAACATGTGTCGAACACGGTGCGATAACAGGCATAAGATCGCAATAAGCTTTATAGAAATCAAGGTAAACAAATGCACCTGCACTCGTAGAATTTTCAGCGTTTCACTTTGTTATTTCGATAGTTCATGCAACGTATTATCAATGTAGATTTTGTACCAGTTCGGCTGCAATGAATTTTAATTGGGGAACGTTGTTTATTTCGCGTAATTCGTGCTCCTGCGCAGCACCAATTTCGGAGAATAAGCGACACGCGCACCACGCGGCGAGCACTCAGTAACTGAACGTTTGCTTGAGTCGGACCAGTTATTATGCGCCCACTGTTGCCATCAATAACTTCGGCAACACGTGGGCCCTCGGTATGTGCCGCTGTGATATCACTCCTCACGCAGGATACGATGCTTATCGGTGCATCGACGGTAAAAGCTCGTGATTCATCAAAATTAGGTTCGTTGGTGACATCATTATTGTGTTACGGGCTTAATGTAAACACGAAACGGTTCGCAGTCTCTAAAGGCGAAATTATTTTAAGCGCACATTATGCGTGGGAAAATGGCAATGACGAGGGGTTCTTTTGTTTTGACTTCTTTATAATTATTCTTTCCAGGTGATGAATGAAACTGATTAATATTTTTATTACATGAAAAGGGTTGTAAAAAAGTTTAATGCCCGTGTAATTTTTCATTTCATTGTGGCGTTTTGGAAAAGAAGATTTATATTATTAATAAAATTTTCCTGTACAGTAATTGATTTTGAGTTGTGTGAATTTAAAAGTAATTTTAGGCTTTATTGGTAGTAATACATCGCTTTTGATAAAAAATTCACATAATTGTGATCACTTAAAACGTTTACGTTCACTTAAAACGATTTATACGTACGCGATGCAGTACATAGATATCAAATATATTTGTATGTAACGTTATATTTTGTTAAGCATTTCTAGGTACAATGTCCGGAGTATTAATTTAACTATTATTTATAATGTTAAATATTGTAAATACGGTCAAAATATTTACGTATATTAACGAGAACAATTATATGGAAACCTACAAAGTCATCGATGCATGCAAATATGGTGTTAGTATCGCTGCGGTTTAGTTAAGCCGATACGAAGTTACCTCGAAAGATGTTGCATAAGGTTTCCCGAGATTACACAATGTAAATTTGCAGTATAAAATTCTCATTATAATGATGCGATTGCGCACTATTTTTTTTAAGTAAAAAATTAGATTTGCATAGATGTAAAGTAGTTAAAAGGTTCTGGTATCTGATATACCCAGTCTTGTTTAAATTTTTTTTTTATCATATTGTTTTTAACCAACGAAAATGTTTATGAATCAGTCATCAGCATCGGCAGGCGGCACTGTGGAACGAATCAATCTAGCACACTGTAAACCTACTGATAATATAAAAGAAAGTAAACATGTAATTATTTTATTTTTTTTGTAACATTTTTATCTCATTTCTGGAAAAAAATTAACATTAAATCTAATGACTAGTTAAATTTTATAAACTTTGCAAGACTTACTTATCGGTACATATTTAGTTAATTCCATAAGATGTATGTATAAATGCATTAAATAACTTTTTTGGCGACCAATTAATTATTACATTTTCATACAACCGTATATATATGAAATAACATGAACATTTGACTTTATTTCCCCACAGCTGAGATTTGATGCCTTCTCTTATAAGCTAAGTCGACCTAGGGCGAATTAACTAACCGTACACTTTGAATAGTTTTTATATAAAAAAAAACTACTATTGCCACGTATTATTTTTCACTGCTTCTCATTTCAACTTTAAGCCGTTGATATATTACGCAGGTGGAGCACATTCGACTTGTCTATCCATGCCGTTTATAGGCTGAATACAATTAATCGTAGCCCAATTTGTTAAGTGATTGATGCTTGCTCATACTCAAGTAGTCGTAACAAATTGCGTACACGGGCACCTTGTACAGTCAACAGAAAAGCGAACAACTTCACAAACTATCCCTTCGAGTAATTACTTTTAAATTGTTTACAAGTGTAAATATATGTCCGAACAATAGGTTCGTTTCGAAAAGAAACTCCCAATTATCTAGCAAACACAGTTAAGAATGCTCACAGATTTGTTTTTCCAATTAATTTCCTCCGTGTGCGTTGCAAGCCTGGGTTCTTGTTTGTGAATACCTCTAAGAGTTATCTAAGTAGGACGTTCTCGCTTACTGCAATGTTTCCTTTGCGTTATAGAGAATATAGGTAAAGGCAATTTGGTGTTCTCTTCCTTTCGAGAGCACGTTACTATGAACTAAAAAATTATAATCGAGTTTTTTTAGAGAAACTTTATAAACGAAAATAGATTTTAACTTCTTAATTTTGACTTCTTTTTTTCTCAGAAAATAACTTTAGAACAAAACTCAAGATTTCATGCTTACGTGTATTGATTGAGTCGATGTTTGTCTTCATCGAAGCGAATAGGTGAGCGAGACGTTCACCTGGTGGTAAGTGATACGCCTGCCCATAACAACATGGCCCTGGTTAATATGGTATACACATGATATGTTTTGTTACCCCAGTAATTTCACTTGCATACAGCACCCTTCCAACCGGAACATAGTAATGTTTGCTCGTTACTACTTGGCGGCAGACCTAGGAACTGCGGTGGTACCTACCTTTTTTGTAACGTGGGGGAAATGCTTTTGCGGTGACTGCAACGTCCAGCTCCACCTCGGGGGAGAAACTCCCCCTTTCCTCCTCTTTTTTTTTTTTTTTTTTTTTTTTTTTGGGGGGGTGGGGGGGGGGGGGGGCCCCCATTTGGGGGGGGGGATAAAAACAAGGGCGGGGGCCGGGGAAAAGGGGGGGGTGAGGGGGGGGGG
>DWLS01004954.1:0-13276 GCA_018246255.1 Pachliopta kotzebuea | reverse complement strand
ATAAAGTATTTAATGTTGGTATAAAGTACTTACATGTTGGTACAAAGTATTTCTTACAAGTATGTTAAACCTGTCTAATTATAAAGTTCTTAGCGTACCAAGCAATATCACCGAAACAATGTATAAAACTTTAAAAAGCAAACAGTATATTTTCAATCCTTATTATATAGACTCTACGTATTCTTTTAAAACCTTTATATTTTCGTCTCTTAGTCGTACTCGTATTTGATATTACGAAATGTTTTTCATCATAATCTTTTCAGATAATTATTGTCTATTGCTGAACATAGGCTATCTTCAACTATTTCCAGTACGACCGATAACAAAATGTCTAAGTATAAATAAATTATTTAAAACTTTAAATTCTAAAACTATTAAACAATCAAACTACAGTAATATCAGTTGCATTTAACATTTTCGAGCTTATGGATTGTATCTTATGCTACGACAGCACTGGTAAAATCTTGAGTATTAATAAAATCATGTTAGTTAATTAATTATGATGTTGTTATTAATCTGTTAAATTTTTTATTAATTAAATACATATCTTTAGTCTAAATATTAATAAGTTTCTTACACAAATGTAAACAAACGCACATATAAAGCCGTACTGCGAAACTCTGACTCTTACTATCTCTAGTACATATTTTTGAGGTCTCTGTGGTTCTTGTCCCTGCGAACAATAATTGTTCGTTGTTACAAAATATACGATCTAAGCTTCTAATTATGAACAAACAATGACCTCTTTAGTGGTGGTTTTGGTACTCATCCGTAATCTAGTTCTATTGTTGATCTAATTACATAATAGATAAATTGTACTTACGCTTTGTATGTCATAATTTGATATCTAAGGTCTTATTATTGTATTGTATTTTTCATATTATAATTTATGCGATTTGGATTTAATAAATTTGTTTTTTCAGTTGCCGCCTTTTTTGTTTGGTATATTTTAGTTAATATTATTATTTATTTTGCAACGTTTGGCAGGTTTCTTATCTGGCAGCGCTGTTTCTTATTATTCACTGTTGCAACATGTACACATTACTAAAGATCTTGAGAAAGAAAACTAAAGGTGCTTTAAAACTTCGCTACAAATTGCGCGCGATCGCGTATCGGCTGTCTAACGAGATCGCTGTTATGGTACGTTCAGACTATTCGGTGTGAGGTTCTCGCTTATGTGGTATCGTCCAACATAAATATGCTTTCGCCGTAGTTTCACTATTACATATGTAAACGATTCGAAAGTATATTTCATTTTATCCTAGAACACATGGGTTCGCTGCTCCATTAAATGACGCTTGATATATTTTAGAAAAGAAAATTTTACATAAGAAAAGTACATAAAGTAAGTACTGTTAATATAATCATAAAAATATAATTCCAGTACATTTGTGGTGTTTAGAAAATAATACAAAATTCATTTTCAGATTTGACACATAGTATTATTAATAAAATTCTTTAATTTTTCTCTCCTCTTTTTTCTTACAATTTGCATATTTAGTAGGCAGGTTTTGAAACTGTTTCCGCTTCCAATCTTAAGTTTATTTTTAATGTTTTAGTTGTGTGTATGCTTTTATAAGTATATAGAATACCAACATCAGTTTTAGTTTGTTATATACACAATTGGTTATTAATTTATGAAATAGGTAGGGAAAACTTGATAACACGGCGACGAAACTATATTAATGCACAATTTTAAAAAGGCGCGGTTAGTAAAGAATTTTAACTTTTTATGCGAGTATATTTTTGTTTAGTTTCCTTAAATATGTTTGTAGTTTTGTCTAGTTTAGATTTTGAATAATCATGATCTTTCGATCCCAATATATATTTGTTAGTTGATTTGGTATGGATTATTATACGAATTTTGTGATTAGAACATATTTTTCTGATAAATATGCAGAGTAGTAGTTCAACATATTTTAGTTTTAAAAATCAAAAGAAATATATACTTTTCTTTAAAATATATGTTGTGCTTCCTGAAAACATGAATTCCTAAAATTATTGCAGGAAACGAAAACCTCTCGTTTAAAATATTATCTATCTACTAAAATTAATTACAGTTAATTGTATATATAATCTCTGCTGGTTTATAATATTATTAGGAATGGGAAAGTAATTCAAGGTACTTACCTACCTGCTTTCTATTTCTTTCTGAGCCTTGGTGGTCATTACTTGGTATACCGAAATTGTCATTTTTCTCATTTTTAACACCCTGTTAAACTTTTCATATGTTGCTTAAATAACGCTTTAATTGGAAACATTTTAAAACACTTGACTTAACGTTTCATATTGCTTTAATGAGTAAAATTTTAATGTACTTTGTTAATTGGCCTATCGTTTCTATTAATATTATATTTCTGTTATTTAAATTTACCTTTGTGTACTCAACTAACCTACTAATAAAGTACATATTCATACAAACTCATATTTAATTGATTCCAGGAGCAAAAATGGAGACAAAATAAAGTGGAAACGAAATCAGAATAAGAATATAATTGACGTAATATGTGATTAAATGGTGATCATTTGGTGAAATAAATAATATATTTTAATTAACTTATAAACATTTATATTTTCATATTAAACATCCTTTTATGTATTGGTACTAACAGTATATCTATGTATGTAAATAGTCTGTTTACTGTTTTATTATAATCTTATCTTTGTTAAAAAGGTAAATAAAACTTATGGGTATACTACACCTCACTGTATTTTTATTATCGTATTAACAAAACATGTATTCCCTTTTAATTATCAATACTTTAAAAATTTCAATGAAATCGTGTATTTACAATTCGTTACACAATTCACACTCTCGTGGTATATACATATACTAATACACTGCAATAATATTACACTCTTTAGTTAGGTATCATCTCATTTACACCTTCAAACTGCAAGCGAGTAGTGTTTACATAATCCTTAGATAGTCTCCAGCAGAGAGAAATCCCGTAAATCGTCATCTTCAAACAATACTTAAAAAATTATAAATAAGTCTACTTTTAGTAAGTTTCCTCGTCAGACTCACTACCTGAATTTGAATAATTATTCTCATCATTGTCATCCGTCCGAGGTCTTTTTATCAAAAGCCCCTGCATCTGTAACTTTTGCAGCGCTTCCATAGCTCTCTTGTTTTCATTGTTTTCCCCTTTCTCCTCAATCTGTGTCGCTTGTTTAGAGTTGGTTTTCACTGTTTTCAAAGCAGACATATTGCCTAATTTGCTTAATTGTGAATTCTTGCTCACTACTGATTTCACTTGCGTGGAGGTAACCAAAGATTTACCCTTTACATTTTTGACAGTGCTGCAAAAGTCAGATTTGCTTTGCGTTGTTGAGAAATGCATTGTTGCCTCCACATCTTGATCATCTCTCAATGTAGGGATTTCTGATGGAAATTCTTTAGGTCTCTTGAAGCAAGTAAAATGTCCAGTCGATTCTGTAGATGCTCTTTTCATTGATTGGGTCATAGCTTGAGGTGAAATCTTAAGTGTCCTTCCTGCTATTGGTTTCTGAAGAGTTGGTTTACTAGATGGGACATTTTTTATAGGCATAGCAGAACTGGTGCATAACCTTTTCCCTTGTATACCAGGTAGAACTGGAACTAATTGAGTTGATGGTTTACTATTGTTACATGTATTAGTAATGTTCTTTACTCTGGTTCCTACACTTGGCGATGGTTGCCTGACAGATATACTTGTTATGTTTTTATTTTGTAGATTAGAGTTAGCAATTTTTTGGGGTACTACTGTTGAAATATTTGCAGTTTGGCTCGTATTTTTCACTTCTTGGTTAACAGTTTGGTTGACAGTTCTTATTGTTTTGGTAACTGTTGTAGTTATTTCTTCTATAACAGTTTGTGATTGAAAAGTTTTAACTAAAATTTCTTTATTCACCTGATTAGATATATTTCCAGCTTTTCCAGATGTTGTTTGTATTTCAAATTTATTATGTTGGGGAATGTTTGATCTTAATGGTCTTACAGGTAGTTCTTTATTATTTAGTGTGTCAGAATCTTTGAAAGTACTTTTTTCTTTACTACTCAAATTACTATTATTTTTTTCGTTAATTGACTTTATCGTTATTTCTTTATTAAATTTCTTAAAATTATTGATAGGACATTGTCCACTTTCCATTGATTGCAACAAATTCACTTTCTTTATGTCTTCATTGTTTTCAAAATCTGATAATACTTTATTATTTTCTTCATTAGTATAGTTATCATCAACATAACTATCAGTACTGGTTGGAGAAGGTACAAATCTGTTTTTATCTTCTTTGATTTCTTCTTCATCAGATGGAAATTCATTTTCACTAAATGTATTTTCAATCAATTCAGTGACAATTACCTTACCTAAAGCGGAATCTGAATCACTTCCTGTGTCATACCCATAAACTCTATCATTATTATGTAAATTTTTGTCCTGAGTTTGTCTCTGGAGTAGATTTGGAGAGGAATTTCTTGATTTTACTGTTATGTGCTTACTTAAACTTTTTAACTTAGATTGCAGATTTTTATTAGGGACATTCAAAGAATTGTTAACAATTTTTTCATTACAGTTAATGTTCCCATCTTCATCAGAAAATGAAGTACTTTGTTCTGGAAAATTTTCTCTGCATTTAAAACTACTTTTATTTCTAGGAATTTGATTCATAGATTTAACAGTCACATTTTTACTAATGTTTCGTAAAGCTTTATGTGATGTAGACGCGGTGCCAATGTTTTTGTCTTTATTTTCGGATTTAATAGAAAATTTCGTTGTTTTAATCTCACTGTTATCATCATTATTTTCTTGATCGTCACTATCAGAATCATCAACATTAAAAATTTCTACTTCTTCATTAATCTTGTCTTGCTTCATAACCTTTTCAACAAGATTTTCATTTTTAGTATTCAGTGAATGTACGGAAGTCTGGACCATATGCTGTTTCATTTGCATTGTTGACGATATTGGTTTTGCAACCATATTTTTCAAACGTTTTAAAATATCTGCATTAGAGATGTCGAATTTAATATTTTCGCCATCTGAGATAGAGGATGTTTCACTCTCTTGTGATTTTATGTTTTGCGGTAATTTCTGATTTGGGCTGTCTACTTGGGAAGGATGATTTTGAGATTTCATGTTTGCAACTTTTCTTCCGACAATATTCTTAGTCGAGTTTTTATAGGTTAATTCATTAAAATGTTGTACTCCATCATTTCTTTGACAGAAATTACGTAGGCTTTTAGGTGACGAAACTTCGGATGTCAATGGTTTGATTGTAACATGTTTACTAATGTTTTTCAAAACACCCATAGTTTTAGAAGATTGTTGTTTTTGAATGTCTAGTTTACTGTCTAAAACTTTATTCTCTTTTAGCTTTTCTTCAGTATTATTCTTAATTTCTTCATTAAGTATTTCATGGCCCGAATCTTTAATGTTGTCGTGACTAAAATGATTCGCAGTAACATCTTCCGGTATAAACGACTTGGGATTATTGACAGATTTTACAGAAATAATACGGCTAAGATGTTTAACTACATTTAAATTATTATTACTTTCTTGCGCTTTTTCCTGAGATGTAGTCTTATTACTAACATTTGAATCACTCTCTTCGCTAGACTCAAATTCTGGGTTTTCGGACATATCAGTCTCCAATATGTTAGTATGATCTTCCTCAAAATCGTTTAATGTTTGTCTTCCTTCAGTTAACTTTTTGTCGTTAATGTCACTAGAACTAGAAACTTCAGAAATATTAACCTTTTTGTTATCCTGCAGGTTACAATTTGAATTATTATGACTATTTGTATCATTGATATTGTCTTTTATATCATTACATATTGTTTCATTTGAACTGCTTATCCCTGTATGAATAGGACTTTGATTATTGTTCCCCCGAGTGACCTCTGTTGGGGGATCACAAATGTTAAGTGTAGAATTCTTTAATCTTTTATCAGTTTTTACGTTATCACAAACATCATTATCTATATTTGTTTCATTATCAGCAGCATCATTTTGTTGTAGCTCTTTAACAGGTTCTTTTGAAAGTATGTTTTCATTTGTACTTCGCTCTGGGCTATGATTATTCATTGGAATCTTTTTTACTACCTTTATTTGACTATTACTTTGACTCATTAGTTTAGTCAAAACTTCACTTGATGTACTAATCATATTGGGATTGATTGTGCTTACCTTAATATGTTTTATATTACTTGATTCATCACATAATGCAGTGGATAAGGGCTTTTTATCACTTTTTCTTTTAATAGTAATGCCTTGTTTTTTTAATTTGTCAATATCAGTTGGTAAATTTGTAATTTTATGACTATTTTTTAAAACATGCTCTTTCTTAGGTTTCAATTGTTTAGTGACTATACGTGTAGGTACCTCCTCTATTCCTTGAAAATTTAAACCTTCTCCAAAAACATCTGTATTCATATTTAGAAATTCATCTAAAGTAATAGACTTTTTAGATTTTTTATGCTTCTTGTGTTTCTTTGACTTAATTTTCTCCCTTTGTAATTCCACCTGTTCTTCCTGATCTTCAGGTTCCTTGCTCATGGACAATTGCAGAAATTGATCCTAAAATGAAAGTATTGATTGCAATTAGAAAAGAGCAAATACTAATTTATCCTAGTTCGTAGACATACATATATATGGACAGAGAAAGAGAAACTTACAATACTAATAGCATTTAGTTCTTCATTTTCGCCATCAAATATCGGGCCTTCTAATTTTTCCATCAAAGGAGGTACTGTATCTAATGAAAACTCTGTTATTTCTTTAGTCCTGTAAATAATTAAATTAAGTGTTCTTTAATTGAGAGACATAAATATAATATATAGAAAGTAGTTTAAAAAATGTATATAGAGTGAAAAAAATATAATGAATATAATGTACATAAAATATTTACATTTCATTTTCTTCACTGTATAAATCTTCAGTAGAGTGAAAAGTGAGATGCAGCTCATAAGCATCTAAATGATAAAATATTGCCTCACATAGAGGACATCGAAGTATATCTACAGGGCTTTGATTTTCATCACTGTGTTCATCAGTTGTATGTTTCTAGAATAGAAATTAAATAATATATACCAGTAGAAAATATTTATTTTAATATTACATAATTAGAAGAATTTAAATAGATTTTTACTTGGTAAGTCTCTATTACTGGAAAATGACAAGACAAGTTCTACAATATAAATAAAACCTGTCCTCAAATTATAGGGTAAACAAATTGAGCTCCCGTTTTTAAAGGTATTATTGAAATTGGGTTAATGACACCTAATTTCTAGTGCCTTAAGACAACAGGTCTAATATAACAAAAATTATGTCATCTTAACACTAACACTCCTCTGTTACATATTATTTACAAAAGATGGACATAACATTCAACTTGCCATTTGGACATAACATTCAAATTGATAACAAGGATTAGTTATAGAGGATTAGTTATGAAAATGCACATGTTATTAAACAAGTATGCTGCATTGCTATTTTCTATAAATATGATAACAGAGAAGTCATATTACTCATTGCTTTGTTCAGATACTGCAGAGTACCTATTTTATGAAAAAGAGTACCTTACCACCCCCAAAACCTATTAGTAATTCCTAATTAAAATTATTATAGAACTATTATTAATGAAGTGTATTTTATATTCAATAATACATACACGTAAATTAACTTTATTATCGTGCTCCTCACCACAGAATGGACAATAGTAGACTTGTACCAATTCCTGTAAATATGTTAAAAACATTTTTATAACCTTTTGTTATTTCTATGATCTAGAAAACTTCATACACAAATGAACTTAAATACCTTTAGTATTAGAAAACAGTCATTTCACTACAATTTTGGATTTTACTTAAAGAGTAATATATTCATAGTGGAAAATTTTTTTTTTATCCGAAAATCTTTTGTAAAATCTTGTTTTATACTACAAGTTTTGTAATCAACCTTTTAAATTATTTATTTGTTAAGTGAGAATAAGATGAAGACAAATGTAAGAATGCTTTATCAATAGTTGATCTTAATAAGTAATTGCTGTCTTACCTGGCATATTAATTTGACTTTTTTTGAGTAACCAACTGATGGTACATCTTTATCTTGTCTATGAAAAAATTTATTATGATATACCATGGCAGATGGAATAAAAAAATCTACATCACAATAATCACAGTGAAAGTATCTGGAAACCTCAGCAGAGGACATTGAATCGTGACTTAATTCCAAATGTTTGTTATAGAGATGCTGAAATAACGAATCCATAATTAATGCTTTTTATAAATAATATATAAAACAGAACATCAAAAGTAATATTCACTGAAAGATAATTTATATAATGAGTTATATTTAGGTTCATGAATAAAACATACTTTGTGAAAGAATACTAAGCATCACCACATTGCAGTGTAGTTTCATGTGATCTAGCACAGCCATCTGAGCAGATTAATAATGTAACTAACCAATTTACTGGAACAATTTGGTGTACTCTTAATATGTATATAATCAAGTGAAATGTATGTCCAAATCGTATTCTTCTGAATACATATAACAATGAGCTGTACTCATCAGTAATACATGTTAGGCTGTAATTAAAGTATGTATTAAAACTACTTCTACCTTTAGTGTAAAAAGCTTGCCGCACCATGGGCAAAAATATTTAGCGTCGTGGTCTGGGTGCACTTTGTGTTTATGCGTTATTGCTTTCGAAATTGTGGGGAACACCTCAGTACAGACATCACAGGAAACCATATCATTTTCTTCTTTAAATGCATCACTGGTCGTAGGCGATTCATTCATGAGACGACTTTTAGGTTTCATCGTTTGATTAAACTTTGGATCTCCATGTTTCCTATTATAACAATAAGTTTTTGACTTTAGCTACGCAGCAACCAACATATTCTTTATTAAAAAAACAAACACGTTAATAAGTACCTAAAATGTACTTGTAGTGTTTCTTTATCCTCAAAACTTTCTTTGCAAAATATGCATGATAAATCTTGAACTGAAGTCATGGCGAAATTTTTACGAAGCCCAAAATTATTTTAGGACGCGCAAATTTAATATTACGGTTCCATCTACATTGTTCATATTCCATCCACTGTTTTTATGAAATAAACATCAGATTATCCTAACATTGAAACTACCATCAACTGAGGAACGCAACCCAGCCATATTGGCATAGAGTATATAAACAATTTAATACACACGTTACGGTCTATTATTAAACAAAGAGTATTTTGCTTATTAATATTCCATTCTTATTATATTTTTAAAATATATATTTTTGTATGCATTTTTCCCTTAATATTATTACAAACAGCAATGGTACTATACTAAAAAATGTTCTATGTATAAAACTTGAACGGATGGAACTCGTGCAAAAAACGAATTCCTCGTAATCAAATACCTGTCTACTGTATTTAGTATCTACTGTTTCATTATTACAACCACCGTAGCGATACAGGTCTATCGTCACTCGAATAAATCAAAATTATTTTTTTATTAACTTGTATGCCTAACCTACAACTGAACCATTAAAAAACAGTAAGTTAATTTACTTTTTCAATCTCGTTTTTACGGTTATTTTCTATTATAATGTTATCTCTTTTAGATATAAAAAAAACAATGTCTATTAAAAGGAATGTTTTATTTATGACTAGTCGTTTTTATTCTGCATATGTAGAAAAGATCCATGCTAAAAAATTTGTTTTGATAAAGCATTTTAAAGGAGAACCAAAAAAAACCGACTTTGAAATAGTTGAAGAAGATCTTCCTGAATTGACTGATGGAGGTTTGTATTTCCTTAGTATATTTACAATATTTCGTTAATGTACTTATCTTTTTGTTAAAATTAACTTATTCGACTTTATTACTATAGTTATATCTTATCAAAAATTCCTCGGAGGCGCCAGGAGGTTTGATGTTTTTTTTAGTTCCAAACGTTATTAATTATGAGAAAAATTATTAAAACTCTGAAAAAAAATAGTCTTGTAATTATTTTTGGACGGTTTTTTATTTTCAGAAATATTAACGAAGGCCGAATACCTTAGTGTAGATCCGTACATGAGAGCTTATATGATAGGCTATAAATTGCCAACAGATATGATAGGAGGTCAAGTAGCTAAGTATGACTACATTTTTTTTATGTTACTACTGTTATCATTACTTAGAGTTCAGTTATTTAACTTAATTCGCTGTACCTTATTTGAGTAATAAATAATTTATATAACAGTTTCTAAGGATTAAGTATACTTTTTTTTTTAATTACATATCTTTTACGTTATCGGGTTGAAATCAATGGTGAAGATAACGAAATTGTTAAAATTATTTTACAGAAATAATAAAAAAAAATAGTATTAAGGAAATAATACGAGGATTATTACAAAACATATACGGTACTATAAAAACTAATAGCGGATGTTAAGATGTTTATCTACACGGAGTTATCGTAATAATTTTTATCATTTGGCTCATAAATTTAACATATCGTCTTAAAAATAAATGAACAACGATTTATCTTAACTTAAATAAAATCGTTATAAAGCCAAAAAAAATTGCTTTTTTAATTTACTTGAGTATCAAGTAACAAAACAGGTTTGACAAAGTATATTTAAGTTTTAACGCGTTCTTAATTTTTGTAAAATAAATTAGGTCTATTATTTATTAGTGTAATAGGTGGCGGTTACCTGTAGTTTTTTTAAAGATGATGACTATTTTTTTAAGGATAATTGCAAGTCGGAATAAACAATATCCAGTTGGAGGTTATGTAGTGGGACTTTTTGGTTGGCGAACACACACTATTTGTAATCCAAACAAACCGCTCTCCGATAAACAACTTTTACCTACATATCTTTTGCCTGACATAGGACCTTATCCTGTTTCTCTAGCTTTAGGAGTACTTGGGATGCCTGGGTAAACAATTAAATTATTACAAAATAGGTTGTAATGTTATAATTTTTTTATTAAATAGTTTTTTTTAGAAACACTGCATATTTCGGGTTAAAAGAAATATGTAAACCTCAAACGGGTGAAACCATCGTAGTAACTGGTGCAGCTGGTGCGGTCGGGTCACATGTTGGACAAATTGGAAAAATCCTTGGTAAAATTTAATCACATTTGTTTTTTTTTATTACGATATCATTTAAAAAATAATCATCATAGTTAACTGGTACTAGCTCCTTACCTTAAAACTAAATTTTAATTGAAGGAAGATATTTTTATATATCTGCTTTATACTATTGTGCCAAAAGTTCTTTCTGAGTAAAGGGAAAATTTTTTTTTTCGGATGATGTTGATGCCCTAGGCCACTATTATGGCTGCGAAAGCTTCATCGGTCCCAAAGCTCGCGGATCCGGATTTTGGAAGCTGAGCAATATTAATAAACATTTAAATTATAATGGAGAGAAGAAAGCTGAGGGAAAAAGGATTAGAGGGAAACGAAGAAATGGACAGAGATATAAGTGGAAGGAGGAAAAGGGGAAGAGATAATCAGTAGATACTTATACATATAAACTGTACCTTAATCTAATTCCGTACTCGAGGGAAAGCTTTAAAATAAGTTTTTCCTTTTATACTAGAACTTATTGATACTAGCTTATTCAAATTTTCTTTTTCTTAAACAAATAATTTTTTGCAAAAATTAATTATGAAAATGTACCAAAAATTCACGTGTCGAATGTAGATCGTTTATGTCGGCAGTTAATAACAAAGAAAATTAGTATATTTACTGGACTTTTTGCTCTTTTAAGGTTGTCGCGTTGTTGGTTTTGCTGGAACAGATACGAAATGTGAATATTTGGAAAGAGAGCTCGGGTTTGATCGAGCATTTAATTATAAAACTGTGGATATAAAAGCTGCTCTTAGGGAAGCGGCTCCTAACTACGTCGACTGCTATTTTGACAATGTATGTTCAATGAATATGTTATACTTATTCTTAATTTCATAAAAAGCATTTTTAGATCGTGAATTCTAGGCCCATGAGTCATAAGTTTGTAAGTTTTATTCGAAAAAAATAATAAAAGTCGAGCTATTTTTCTGGTTTCATAGTTTGAATGCGGAACAATTGAAATCTATGATTAAAAAGGAGCGCAAAGAAGAAATAATTAAGGAATAAATAATTATAATAGCAAAAATACTACTGTTCCCTAATGTCACACTAAATTAATCGAACCCACTGTTGGATGTTTTCTCTCTCCTCTAGCAACACTAAGTAGGGATATTTGTCTTTGGAGAAATAAACCAGTTAGATACACAATACTAATTAGATACGGCCTTTCGTGTAAAAAAAAATTATAATACTAATTCATGTAAAAGGACTACAAAAATTGTCCAGACATGGAAAAGTGAATGCATGTTATTTTTATCATTTATGTACGAGATAAAAATTTATGACATTACAATATTTATCTAGTGGTTTAAAAAATTCTGATACATTGGTCTTTTTAATGGATGCAAATTCAAATTAGTGAAAACATTTTTCAGGTCGGTGGAGAAATAAGTTCTACAATAATGGCTCATATGATTAAAAATGGTAGAGTGGCCGTTTGCGGATCTATATCATCTTATAACGATCCGGTTTTACCAAAAGGTATAAAAGGATATTTGGCATGAGATTATTTTAAATAACGTTAACACTTTAAAACTGTTCATGATTGATTTCAGTAACAATTTTACAGCCTACAATGGTTTTTAAAGAGATAAAAATGGAGGGATTTTTGGTTAATCGATGGAATGATCGTTGGAGTGAAGGCATAAACGCAAATCTTGCGTGGCTTCAAAAAGGTAAATTAAAATATCAGGAGAAGGTTTATTATGGGTTTGACAATATGGTAGAAGCTCTTGTAGGTATCCTGAGAGGAGAGAATCTAGGAAAAGCTGTCGTAAAGGTTTAATGCACAATTAAAACTTTTGAGAAAAAAATTGTATTTCTTGGTTAAAGGATGTTTTATTTTCTTAAGGCTGTTACCAAAGGTTTTAAACCTATGGATCCAAAATATTGTAATAAAACTTTTTCTTTTTTTAATGGGATGGATAGTATTATATCTTTTGATATTATCTACTATGCTGTATTATTATTGTATATTATACGTTGCT
The DNA here is from genome assembly GCA_018246255.1 of Pachliopta kotzebuea. Taxonomy (NCBI): domain Eukaryota; kingdom Metazoa; phylum Arthropoda; class Insecta; order Lepidoptera; family Papilionidae; genus Pachliopta; species Pachliopta kotzebuea. The sequence continues at coordinate 194 of DWLS01004954.1, read as the reverse complement.
TGAAGTATTGAATGGTTTTTTTCTGTACTAGTCACTAAACGTTTTATTTCAGAAAAATTATTGTAAATTATTCATCAACACTGATATTGTAAAAAAAATCTTGGTTTATATTCACTTTTAATACTTATAAAAATCGACTATGATATCATGCGTTACAATTTTTATTTATTTTAGTTAGTTTGTCAGAGAATGTG
>DWLS01004953.1:0-13279 GCA_018246255.1 Pachliopta kotzebuea | reverse complement strand
ATATATATTTTTCAGCTCGCGGAGTCCGGATCCACGAGGTCCGATGAAGCTTTCGCGGCCATAATAGTGGCCGAAAGAATCGACATCACCCGAAAAAAAAACTACAAGATTTTTTTAAACCCCTGATTTAAAAAGACAGGTTGTATAAAGTTTAATTGCAATTAAAGCGCATCAGATGCTAAAACGGTACAGTAGATTTTTTGTTTGTGTGTCTTTAAGAATTTCTCAGGTTTTTTCAATTTCTGAAGTTTTTCAGTTTCTGGGTTCGGTTACAGTTTAACCGGTTGATTTAAATGTGATGTGTCCCGCATCGGTCTCACACCCTATTCAACCTCATCAATGCCCCTTTTGCGACCAGAAACTGAAATGTACACTCATACGTCGTGAGTAGAGCCGTGATGCTTTCCTTTGAAATTCTGAGCGCAGCTGTTGACCGGCGAGATTGGAAAAGAGGTCGCGTTTTGTGCGAAGGGACCATCGTGTGATCAGCGAGATGCGGTCGCGTCTCGGGGCCTCATTATGGCAAAGAAGGTTAAGTGGACATGAGGAGTGGGCGGAGGGGAATTCCCCAGCTTCTTCAATATTACGGCTTCTTCAAGCTTACGGCGCCAGGTATTGACGCCTTTGAATGAACTCCTTCGAGACTTCATATAGTAGTTATTCACAGAAACAAGAAACTGTATATTTCCTATCCGTAACTATTTTTAATCGAAAATGTTCTTTTCAAACTTTAATTGTTAATAAGTATTTATATTTTATATGTAGGGCTATGTCCAGCAGTGAGCGATTGTGGGCTGAGGATGATGATAATGATTTTGTATACGGGGTATTTGTTACGTACACGTTACGTAATGCCATTGCCCTATCCTATTGTATTGTATACGTAGTGCAAATTAATTCATTTTTTACTATTAAGCGTACCGGGAAACAGATATTATACCTATAGTGTGCCCCCCCACGGGACACCCACTATGAATAATTAAAACATTAACCTTTGAGCTAAATTAGTTCATTATATGTTTTTATACTCAAGTGCTGCGCGACCACTGGCGCATCAGTGAGTGCAATTATGCTAATAGCAGTGACAGTGAGGCGGGAGGGGAAGGAGGGAAGAGAAGCCTCATTACCATTATGTATATCATCATCAGCCGATAGACGCTCACTGCTGGATGTAGGCTTCACCCCGAGGTCTTTATTCCAAACGGTTCTGCGCAGTTTGCATCCAGCGGATTTCCGCGAGTTTTAGAACAACGGTCCACCTAGTGGGGGCCTTAACCATTTATGTATATTGGTCTGTATAGAGAGAAAAACGAATCGTTGTATAGAAAAATTCCAAGTGCGCTATCAGCACGGGCGCTGCGATCATTGCCCGTCCCCTGGAAGGATTCGGTCAAATACCTCGGGGTCACAGTCGACCGCAAGCTCTACTTCGGAGAACACATCACCAGAGTGAGGAACAAGGCTGCCTGCGTTTCGGGAAGACTTCATCCTTTACTCTGCAGCTTCAGCAAGTTCGCTCTACGTCAGAAGGTGCTTCTATACAAGACCCGCATAAGACTCATAATGACTTATGCGGGTGTTGTGTTTATGCACTCTTCTATGACCAAAATGAGGACACTTTAAGTCCTCCAGAACCGCTTCACCCGTAAAGCTACGGGTGCTGAATGGTATCAGAGGACCGTCGATCTGCACGAAGATCTCCGTGTCCCCTCCATAGCGCAGTTCCTGCAGGACTGCGTTATTTTCTATTTCGACAAAGCTGTGCACCACTCGAATCCTCTGATCATCCAAACAGCGGATTACATCCCGAACCTTAACGCCTCCGTCCTAAAGTGCAGATGCTCCACTGTCGCAGTCAACACGGAAGCCGCCACCGGCTCCTCTCACACCCGATTCGTCACTTTCCACACGCGCCGCTTCCTCCGCCGGTCGGGGCGCCCGCCAGACTCGCACACCGCGTACACTCGCAACACCCGTATCCAAGGGCGGTCCTCACTGCCCGCAGTCCGCGACACAGGCGACGGTGGTCAGAGGGCGGGCCCGCGCTCTCCTTCGACGACCGCGTAGCTCGCGCCACCGCGTCTCGTTTTCGTACCCCAAGTACGGATTTAGATTAAGGTACAGTATATATATATATCTATTTTATCATCTCCCCCTTTCTCTTCCCCCCTCTTCCTTCTTCCCCAAATCCTCTTCCCTCGTCTCTCCCTTCTACCTTATATTATATAATTTATATATATTTTTCAGCTCGCGGAGTCCGGATCCACGAGGTCCGATGAAGCTTTCGCGGCCATAATAGTGGCCGAAAGCATCAACTTCACCCGAAAAAAAAATGCTGTGATCATTGATCTCGGCAAACAAAAGGAGTTACGCCGCTGTGCGCCCGCGCGTACCGCAGCCGCACAGCGCCGGCACGGCCGCTCCCTGCGGCCCGCCCGGGGCAGCGGCACTAATCCGCATAAAGCGCACGAAGGAGTTTAAATGTTGCATCGTAGTACTGTTAGTTTAGTACATCATTCTGATCAATTGTAGCGAGTGGTAAAGGTCCCGGACAGGGTTACCGAGAGCTTGTAGGGGAGCGACCGGCCTCTTGAAGATGTACAAACTAACACCATCGTGTGAAATTGGAGTTTATTTAAAATCTGGTTGATGTCATAAAAACTAACCATTTTATGATATTTTGCGATGATTTCTCAGCCCCGATATTTATACAGAAAACATAGCTATTATATACAATAGTCCCCCGGGATGTAGCCGCACTGCGGCGGGGGCCCGCGGCGTTGGCGACTCCTCAAGCGCTTATCCTCTCACATCTACGGCCAGCGCGCGCGGGCACTCCATACATTTCAACATGACAATGAAATATACCGAGGACGCAAGTTACCGTCGTCGTGCGTTCTTTTATGTTCTTATTCACCAGTTCGCGAGCCGGTTCCGGTGCGCGCGCATCCCTAATTAATTAGCGAGTGAGAGTTGTTGCGTTGCAGCACCACGGTGGAGCCGCCCCCTGCGCAGGCCCCGGTCGCTGAGTAACGGGGCCCAACGGCTAGAGTTTAACATTCCGTTAACAGTTGGACTCTAATTTGATTCCTCACTCCAACACGTACGAAGCTGCGCTTCAGGTAGTCCAGGGCCCAAACGAAAACCAACCCAAAATTGAAATAAAATAAAAGTAAGTATAATTACAAAAAGTCATATTTTCTGCTTTATTACAAAGCAAAAATGTAATTACACTATAATTGACAGTTTACTAGAATCCTACTTTGCACTTTGCTGCCGAGAATAGAAGGAAAGTCACAACGAGAAGAGGGATGGGGCGGTGTGTGCGTACGTAGTGAGGGGGAAGTTGTATTTGTTTAATGTTTTGACCAAAATTAAATTAGTTTCCTTTCTGGTACTGTTTCATGAAAAGTTTTAAAAAATTTAAAAATAAAATTAAAAATATTTGTATATACAAAAGAGTGAAAAATTGAAAACCTCATTTAAATACACACAAACATTTGCACTGACTTTTCGCGTTCGAGTTGGTTTCGAGATTATGTTAATGAGATAATCAGTTGCGAGTGCGAGCGAAGGCTGCGGGGCGAGAAGGGGAGGGGGATAGAAGGGAAGAGGCGACGGCGTGAGCAGGGGGACCGAGGGTTCAATTCCAACGTGTTAATGTTTCTATTGGTGAGTGAAAGTAGCGTAACAATGCCGCGTAGAGTTTCACGAGAATTTCAACAATCTCACAACGATTTACACAACAAAGCGCACGCGTGCGGTAGTTAGTAGCCTTCTCTGGCGGCGACCATGACCAGCCACCGGGAGCTACACCAGCTCCCCAAGTATTGAAGCATGCCAGTGAGGCTCTCAACACCGCGCCGCGCATGACGCCCTGTCAATGAAAGCATTGTAATAAGTATCTTTCCTAGTAGGTCCACACATTCAGCTCGCGGAGTCCGGATCCGCGAGCTCAGGGTCCAATAAAGCTTTCGCGGCCATAATGGAGGCCGAAAGCAAAAACTTTATCTGAAAAAAAAAAGGTCCACACCGGAGCAGAAGGAGCTGGTGCTGGCAGGGGCTGCTGGTGGTGAAAAATTGGAACCAATTATCTCTACAAATTTGTCTGCTTATATTCATTTGCAGCTTGCAGGACGGCGTGGATACCTGAAACGACTAGTTCCACGGCAAAATGTCAGTTAGGTCTCAATCTATTGCCAGTTTCCAAGCAGTTTTTGTGCAACACATAGACGTTAATAAACACTGTAAAATTGCTAATGTTATCCTTTAATATCTGTAAAAACTACTACTCTTTCTTCTTTTTGGGTTAAGGGTTGAAAGAATAAAGTTCGCTGCAGCTATAGAATACCAGATTCGGCCCCCTTCCACGTGCTTCGCAAATCGGACTTAGTGCTAATTTATAACTGATTATTGGTTGCGCAGTCGCTGGGTGCTTAGGTGAGGGGGTGGGGGTGAGAGGGGGTGTACCCACCGAGTTTCATTGTTTAACTTCTCCGGAAGTGGCTCCGGCGCCAGTTGCGCAATGGATTGTTTCGGCCACCTGTCAACAAAAAAATTCATTTGAACGCGAAACGCTTGGGAAAATATATCAATAAGATGATAATGAAGCGGTGCTCGGAGAATATGTACTATCTGACAGAAGACGAAAAGAGCGTTTATTTTGTGGTTAAAGTGCTATGTAAAAAATTATTTTGTGTATCAGCCCTCGTTAGATCTTCACAGAAGGAACTCACTCAAAGGACCAGTTATTTAGTCAACGTGTGAAGTCCTGTCCACAATGAACGACTGGGTAAATTTTGTGCAGTTCACTGACCCCACCGCCGTCTGCCCGGGTCGCGAGGGCGCTGGTGGCGTACCGAATGCTGTTCCCGCACTGGGTGGACCGTGGGAACCCATCGCTGGTCACGGATCTTTACTTATTTATAACAGCTTTACTTTACTGCGAGCGCGTGTGACTTCATGAACTCAACACCCTGTGCACTTCATGCTCAACTTTGAAAAAGATCGGTAGCACTACCTCACGGCAGAAAATAAACTCAGTTTTTCACCCGATACACACGCTGATGCCTGTGCCTCAACCTTCCATTTTCATGATGTACTATTACCACGTAGATATCAGTATACTATTTAAAATTAATTACTCAGCTATTCGTGTGTTTCGGCGAAAGAAGGGAGTTGGGGAGGCGAGGAGAGTTAAACAGTTATAGCCTAACTTTTCGCGGTCAGTTTTTTTAACTGGCTTCACGCGGTGCATATTACCAGAGACGAAGGTAAGGAAACGGAATAGTAAAAAAAAGAACTTTTACATTGGACGTAATTTACATCGGATATAGGAAAGAATCAGCAGGTTATAAAACTATCTCTAATACAAAATACTAAATTATGGAAAGGAACAGTAATAAATAAAATATATCATAAAGAATACTATTAGTATACATATGTACATATAATTTTAAATTACCGCAGACAGTTCCTGTCAGCTAGTCTCAGCTTTTGTCGACCCAAAAACAGTCTAAAGTTCTCATATTACCTCCGTTTAGTGCCAGATATATAATATGGACACCAAAGACCCTACGGAACAGTGCCTATAGGGTGTATATAGCAGTACACTGACTGCCTTCTCAAATATTGAAGGTCGTCATGGCAATAAGCAAGGACGCCCGGTCTGCCACACAACACGTGGCAGACCGGGGCCACCGTTAAAGGATATACGTTTATTTCCCCGCCTACACCGCCCACTACTGGGTACTTGCTGAAGTTCCGTAAACAACGCAGGTGGAATTACCCATGATATTGCGATAAGTACCTCAATCGGCGTATTGCTACATAGAAATATAAATATAAAAAAAAATTGTACAAAATAGAAGTGAAGAACCCCGCTCCCACTATCTCTCGTATAATTTGTCTTTACTTTGTTCTGGGTAACCAGGCCCGCGTTACTGAGCCACGCCACGAAACCGTATGGACTCCATTAGGTAGCCATTAGGGTTTATATTGGTACAGGGAGCTGGTGGTCAGCCGCTGTGGTACGAAACGACGAAGGAAGAAACCAGGTACAGAATTAAGGGTCGGAAGGTGTTTTATCAAATCTCCGTAGTGTAACTAACATTACACTCCTCGCTCTGATTACTGGTTACTTATGGCCAGTCTCAATAACGTGTCTCCGATGTTTTTTTAATGATCCATAAGGCGACGGTCGGTGAGCTGGTCGCTCACGAACTTGTATGAGATACGTCCAACTGGACAGGAACACAAGGCGTAAACAACATGACTATAAGGCAAGGAAGCACCGGGTCACGCGGCGGTGGTGTCTAAAACAAACGCAACAAACACAGCGCGCGCCCATACATTCGGTGTATGTGTGTGTGTGTGACGAGCGCGGCCCGCTACATGTTTAGTGTTGCATCGATAAAGTTCATCTGAATTTAACATTTCACAGTAAACAACAGTACGGACGTTGACAGACGATGACGGAAGCCATCAGCGCTCCACGGCGGATGGTAGACGTACAAAGCCGCCGTTTGCGGTGTGACGGCACGAGAAACTGTCATGACAGTGGTATTGCGGAACTATAACTACTAGAAGAGAGGAGACGAGAAGCTTGTGGTACAAACGTTATGTGTTGAGCGAAATTACAATAAAAAAACACACTGAACTTACGTAATGAATTAATTAGCCCGGCGAGCGGTCATTTCGTAATCCTTCATGAATTATTAATAAACATATAATCAAGTTTTTATTATCCTAAAGTTTTCTCAGCGAGAACTAATTACTATGCGGGTTATTCGTTGAATTTATAATGTGATCAGCGCTGCACATACTACTATACATTACCTTTGTGTATTTTCAGTCAATCTACTTTAGTGTAAGGACGTAGTGTAAGACTACTAGGACGCGTGCCGCTCTGTGCCGCCGGGTGCGCGCCTGTTTATAATAGTATTTGGGTCGTCAGTTGACGCGTCCTTCCGCCCTCCCCACACCACCGCGCGCCACTGTTTTGAACACTTTTTTCGTAAATTTTATTCTTAAAATAGATATGTTATGAATGTATAGTTTTGAACTCGTATTGGCTCTCGTATTCCCTCTCGTGAAATGTCAGCGTGTCTGCAAAGCAATTTTGAAGGAAAAAACTGGTTGCAAAGTAAAAATATGATTGGATTGTAAAAACTTATCCTTACTGCGCAAAGTAGTCTAATAGGAGTAAGTGAACGAACTGAAACTAAGAAGTCTAACCAAAACGATTTATAGTCAATAAAGTTGCAGGTGTGTCGTGCTGCTTACTACACATTGCACGATACAGTATATAAGCTGCTCGAGAAATAACTCTTCCAATATTCCTTTACAAAAGTTGCAAGTTTGTATTAAAAAAAAATCGACATCAGTACTGAGAAACTCCACTTCCGGCTGAAAGTTTTGCCCACGTTAAGGGGTACCCGCCGCTTTGTTTGCTGCTGCAGCGCGTGGGGTGGCGGGACTGAGGGGCGGAGGGGCGGCGTTGTTTGTTTTTTCGCTGCAGATTTTTGTTTTTTTTTCGCGACTGCAGCAAAAAATACACTTTCCACGAGAAGTTACTTAGCCATTTTTCCATTCCTTATGTATATGTATTTGGACTAAGTAAGTAAGTAATAATTTCCTTTGAACCTTCTCGCTTTGGTCGGGGCTTCATGGAGCAGTTAATGCAACTATGTAGTGGAGCCGAGCCGCTCACCCGCCCAGCCCGAATTAGATATTAATAAACATTTAGTTTCGTCCATGACCATTTCCCCTTCTATGAAAGAAGTGTTACCAGCAACATTATCTCAACTGAAACTGAAACTTTGATCATAATTAAGATAAATAATGAACTCAGTATAATAACGAAAAGTTAGTACCGACTCGGTTTGGAGATCTTTGAGATAGACCAATGTCTAGCGGTGGACGTATATCGGCCGATGGTGATAATGATGATGTACTAACTTTCCTAGTATTGTAGAATTATGTAGAATTTATTAGTGCTCTAAGTATTTCTGACGTGCAACGTGGAGTAGGAGAGGGAGTGCGCTCGCGCGCCGACCGCATGCCGGAAGTGCGACAGCTTCCGTGAAAACACAACTGGACTCAATATGATGCTGTAAAAATAAACTCGGACGTTTCCACGAGGTGTCTGGTTACTGGACATCTGGCAGGTGGGCGGCGAGCTCGGCGACTCTCTCACCTCGTGCGCAATACTCGTATGCTTTAATTCCCTAGATGCAAGTAATTTCGCGTGCGTTATATAATTTGATTACGTTAAATGTGCCCCATGTGAAACATTTAGTTCCATTGCGTTGTTATATTATTATTTTGTATGTTCTGTTCGGACAAATTATGCAAGACCCAAACACTTATTCCGGTTAGATTCACAATTTGCTTCAAATGTTCTTCATTAGTCCACCGAAGTTGGTGAAGACCGTATGAGAATTCCTTGGTCGTCTGGCACGGATTAGCTACCTTCTCCGCTCTTAACACGTCATTATCTAACGTTGATGGTCTTCCCGATCGATACGAGTCGGGAAGATCAATTTGACCATATTTGAACTTTGAAAAACACCTTTGACAAATACGAATGACCAATGTATATTTGTAAACATTACAAGTGGTTTTGGTAGCAGTTGTTGCGGTTTTGGTAGCAATTGTTCTTGGTATTCGGTTGCCTTTTTATACAAAATTACAAAAAAGAAACCTATAATTTAGTCGTCTATAAGTCACTATAACTTGTCTTTGAAATTCAAACCTCTCAAACCTCTGAACCAAACGATATACTGGCAAATGAAAAACAAGTATTGACATGTGCAGAAATTTCGTCAAAATACGATGTGGGTGTCTTCAAATCATGATTGAATACGCTTCTACTAGGTTAATGTAGTTTACCTGCGACCACATCGCCACTTAACACCAAGTGGGATTGTGGTCAAGCATTAACGTTTGCATGTTACGAAAAAAACACACTTTACTTTCTGGTCCCTATGTTCCATAATTTCACTATACCCGGACTTGTTACCGCCGGAGCAACACTCCGTGGTGTTGCTCATCTATCAATGTAATTGTATAATTATATAAATATGCTGCCACTATTCTCTTACAATGGTATGTTTTAAATAATTTCTAGCGGTCTGTTACGTTCTCACATGTGGGAATGTCGCAACAGAGCAACGCAGGAAGTTAATTATTGTATTAAAAGTTGTACTTGAATATGAATCTCCTTTACCACAGAAGTATATCATATGTAATAGAATTTTTCGATATTTCAAGACCCATTTAGCAAATAATAATCACCTTATAACAAAAAATTGTGTGTTAGCACGTCTCCTTGAAATTTTAAGAACATACCCGAGAACATAATTAATACTTGTTGTTGTTGTGCAGGTTAACCGGTGACCACGACTTTTTACATTATAATATTAATAAATAACCTTTAAGCGTTTTGTTGGCCATGTTTCGCTTAAATCGAGGAGTGGTGGATCTTTATACATAAAATGTTTACGAAACCGTTGGTTCTGATAAAAGATTGGAATTAATGAGGCCGCACTGTGATCATGCGCTGATGCTTCTCGTGCAAACCTCCACTCCAACAAGTTGCTTAGATTTACGACAGAAACAGGGCGATGTAGATTTTATAATTGTACATTTCATTAATTGACTGATTGTATCGAAAGTTATTAAAACATCTGGTTTCGCTCGTAATAACAATGAGTTGCGTTTGCCCGCAGACGCGGTCCGCGTGCAACGAGGCTTTAAGGTTGCGGTTACATAAAAAGGCCAAACCAAAAATGCAATGTGAGTGCAAGTGCAAGTAAATTGCTTAACCCTCGGCGGACCGGTTCCGCAGCCAGGCAGGGCCCGCGCCCGCAGAGACATTGAATTGTACGTATGTGTGCTATGGAGAACATTCTTGAATGTTGTAAGCTTCGTGTGCTCGCTTTGACTGATGATCCGGTGTGCTGAAGCACACGGCGGCACCTCGTGAAGGTCGCTCCGCCAGTAGAAACGATTGAAAGCGCTTAGAGAAAGTCATAACGTGAAGCCCAGTCGATTTCCAGTACAGAATGTTTGTATTTTTAGGATTGTGGTATAGATAAATTTTTAGGAAAGTTTGAAAATAATTAAATCTTTGGTGCAGATGGTAAATAACGGAACCGGGGAAGCTGTGCCGGTTATCCTGCTGTCGGGTAGACATGGCCATGGTGTAGCTTGAGGAATTGCTATCCAGTACATCGTTAGGAAAACGAGACTTTATTTCATACACATTCAGTAGTCAGAGTTGAGGCGAATGAGTTTTTTAAACAAAAAATAGTTGATTAATAACAAGACACATAACGCTTAGAAATTTACGGGGTAAAGTTTTTTCTAGAATTTTAGGTTTAAGCTGATGTAAATATCCAACTTTTTGACAAGTTGTCCGGCGTTGGCATTGCATCTGAACAGTGCCACGTCACAACTTGGTCGTTATGGTTTGGCGTGATGACATTGCTACTGTCCGCACCGCGGCTGTGTATTAACTCATTAATATACATATTGTGCAATATCTTATCTAATCTTACGAACTTAGTCATCTCCTCAGACGATGTTATGTACCTGCGTTGTGTTCATATAAGATATGGTATGATAAGATTTATTGCTTGTGGCAAACGGCGGTCACATTAATTTCTTTGCTTTACATTACTTCTTAATTCGCACTTCACTTAACAGTTTCGTTAATTAAAGTAACAAACCGCAATAACGGCGAGTTTACCTGTAATCAAATTGGCCATAAACATTATTTAGTTCCAGCGCTGGGACCTTCGCCGGTGCGGTAAAATTGTGAAAGGCTGGTGCATGTGAGCGCGACCTTCGGGGCTAAAGTGGCTTGATCCAACGGTTATATGATACCATACCACACATGACGACTTAATGGATTAATGGTCATTTAAATACATTTGAAATTATTTCGAGAGCTCACTCTATCAGAGCAGACACCTGCAGTACTTAGTAAACAGCGACTTGCCACGTTACATCGCGCGTCACTCACTATTTGTAACAGGTATATATGTCTTAAGGACTTTATATACTATATACAGAGCATATGAAACTTTCTCGAAAATTCAGAAAACAAACGAAATGAATTTTTAAAACGTAACGTTTTCAGTTTATTTGTTACTTGAAGACGACGCCGTCCTCACACAAAGAGCGACGGAGGCGGTAACGTCAGGGGAGAGAGGGGGCTATAAAGGTATAAGGGGCGAAAATAATTCAACGCTCCTTTTGTTTTGTCATTTAACGCGTTGTTTGTTACATTTGTAGTTATACAACAGTACATAACGTTTGTAGCGATGCTCCGCGTACAATGTACGGAGGGGGCGCGCGGCGCCGGCTCCAGTTCATGTTTAATAAAGTTAAGAATCCGATTGACACGAGTTGTTGTTTTGAGACGTGTGCAATTGTTTAGGATCACTGGAGATTCAATTGCCTTTGCACTTGTGTTTAACTAGAAGAAGTTAAGTGATCGGCAGCAGCAGAACACTTGTTCAGTAGCGAGTTGGTAATATATAGGACATCCAAACAAACACTTTGCTTTTTAAAGAATTAATTGTGTAAACTCCAGCGCTTATGTGGACGGTTAACGGCCGATAATGAACCGTAGTTATTACCCAGACCGCAATAGTAAAGAACATAAATTTCATTAAAAAAAATAGCAAAGTGTAGCTTACCATCGCGACGCAGAGTGTTATCGAATCAAAGTAATTTTCAATTCAAATTCAGCAACTGACGATAGCACGGGAGTGCGGGGTGCGGGGGGCTATGAGCCGACCTTGCACCAGGAACAGGTTCATTATCACTCAAATTACAGAAACAATGATTCCGATCACTTGAATTAGCTAACAGCGCGGTGTAAATTCGTGATAGCCTAATGATTTGAACGCCTGCCTTCTACTCCGAAAGTACCGGGTTCGAATCCGGCCTGCACCAATGAATTTTACAATTTATGTGCAATTATTATAACACCAACTAATACCATGTGCTTTAAGACCTGTATCTAAACGTGTGGCTATAAACATAAAAAAATTAAACAGCGCGGTGCGGGTGTACGTGTGTGTGTGTACAGTCGCATCAATTTTGTATTAAATGTACACGTTGTGTGTAAACAAACAGACACCATCCAAGTGTCCGTTTATATATATCTAAACAAAAACTATCCATTAAAGTCATAAAACTGTATGATTGTTATGCCATAAATTGATTATAATAACATGTGTCCACCTGTTAGACAACGTTTGTTCCGGACAATATCCGAAGCATCAGTTTGTACTCGTATGTAATACAGTTGTACAGGTGATGGTGTTGCCAATAGGTGGGGATACGTAAGGGCAGCGGTCGTGGACCTGCCGGGCGTCCCACGTGAGGAGTTGGGATAAATTTGTTTGATTTTACTAAAGAAGTCGTTTTCGTTAAAAAGTTTCGAGTTGTTAATTACTCAATCGCGGCCGAGGCCTCCGGCTGGAGGCGGTGTGTCCATCAGGAGGTGCGTGGGCAGCCGATTGCGTAACCCTTGTCAGCGGGCCCAGGTTCCGTGGTTGTGTGTGAAAGTATCCAACCAGCCGTGCACGAACTTTACATGCTAAGTACGGCTCACCCTCAAGAATCTCCACTCTGTGCATGGTATAATTGAAGTAACGCTTTGTCTCGCAGCGATTAGGACAATGAGGTACAGTGTGAACATTCTAATTAGCGTCTCCTTGTGCTGGACACGTGTAGGACTGGTTATTAGTACAAAATATTATAGTATATTGGTGACTGTGCGCCGAGAGTTCCGTAGACAGCCGAGGTGCAAACCGACCTCATTACTGGTGCACTGGCAGAGCTTACGGAGAGCCGAATAGACGTATTTTTATCTTATACGACAGCGACATTCCCTCTTCCTTCCCTAAACCGCGCGAGGAGTACTGTACACCATCCAGGGAGGACGCAGTAGCAAACTACATATTAAGAGTTCCATTCAACGAGCTGGTGGAAGAGTTTCTAAATACATACAAATGTATAACCACAATTCTTCCTCTGTGTGTTTATCGCTTTAAAATCCTCGAGATACTGTGAACTTTTGTAATATTTATTAGGGTTCCCAATGAGCTTACTCCTAATTGTTCCTGTTACAATTTATGTTGCTGATACGGTCGGTTACGTCGACATAACTTGGTCTCCCTTTTTCTTCCCACCTCTTCCTCCTTCCCCAAATCCTCTTCTCTCGTCTCTCTCCTCTCCCTCATATTATATAATTTATATA
>DWLS01004952.1:0-13279 GCA_018246255.1 Pachliopta kotzebuea | reverse complement strand
TGGTGGGTCTTTAGTACTATGCCTATCTGTACGCGGACACCACTCAAGGGCTTTACTACTTCCGACATTAAAATATTAGAAAAAACAAGCCTCTCGTTACAGTTTCAAATCGGAAAGTCTGTTTGTTATTTTTTCATTGAGAAAATCAACCCTTGGTCGTTGTTATTGAAAAGTATCGAAGAATTACAAGCGAGAACATGATATCCGGAAATTGTTTCCTCAATAATAAAAAATATGTAATAATTCAAAACTGTTTCTTATTCCTTCTTGGATTAGAACCCAGTTTGAGGCTGCGTATGAATGTAAATTTTTTGCTAAATATCAATCAAGGAGTAAAGCTGCTGCTACAATTGAACATTACACTTCTGGATCTTTCTCAAATGTAGTGAAAACAGTAATATTTATAACATTGCGAATAAATATTCTTAACATAACCACGCTATATAATATCATAATATTATTCGCGTAAACACCATCATCTTATATGGGATTTATAGTTTAGGTTACAAATAGCTAGAAGTACGAAAACAAGTAGTACTTACTTTAGTAAAGGTTCCAAATTACCGTACTGTACAGTATTACTATGAATAAATAGTTAATTTTATGCATTTTTAATATGTATGTAGACGAGTTCGTAGTATGACTGATTATTTTAATAAAATGTACAATATATCCAAATTTAAAAAAATGTATTACTTTAGTACATTATAACATATAAACAAATTTTTAAAAATTAAAATTTGTCATACAGGTGAAGAAATTAATTGAAAATATCATAAACTCTTTTTTATGAGTACTCAAATTAAATTTATAATTCTTTAGCTGGGCGTTCTACGTTTGTAAACGTTGTAAGTAAATTTAATCAAAATGTGGTACATAAACTTCTATAATTAATAGTGTTTATGTTTAATGTTATTGTGACATTAATTAACGATTTTCAGTTACTGTCATCTAACAAATCGAGGTAGTAATTGGCTTTTAGTTATTTGGCGAAGCGAAATTGTGTCGCATCTGAATAATAAATTGTGTAATTATTAATAAGTGTATTAATCTTAACATAAGACAATGACAATCGACGATTATACAGCAGTATACACAGATAAATTATTTATTACCTAATGTAAAACATAATTTCTTCTATCGAATAACCCCATACAAGAGCATATGAAATTAAGGCAAAGTAGACAAGGCCAGTGCTAGAAAACGGCTCCAGTAAATTTACTTTTACAGCAACCTGCAAAGACTACAAGGTTTGCATAGATTATAAGCGGTACGGCAGTACCTACCTAAACGATCTCCGGAAGTAGAATCCACCACATGTTTTTATATTATTTTATAAATTTGATAATCTACTCTTAAACTACTGAATTAACTCAATACTAATATAGAGACTCGATTATCAGTTCGTAAAATTCATAGCCTGGAGAGACCCTTCACTAAACGCATGAAAACTCTGTGTACTATCTGATACACATCTTTAGTAAGGTTTCTACAGAGCCAGACGTTATTCAAACTAACACTTAGAAATAGCAGGGTTCCTCGTGTCTATCTGTGAACCTGTCAAAGTCAACATTCACACGCCCACAAACTACAATATTTCTTCTGGCAAAAGTCCACTGCGCCGCGTTCAGACTCGGTCAGGGCACTATGTATCAATCACACAAAGCTTCCTATATATCTATATTTATTATTCACTACTTCGAAGATTTGAACACAATCTTCGTGTTATAACATGTTTACTCGTTTAATAAATATAAATGCTTCTCAAGGCCGTTTTTAAATGTGTGCTACGTATATTAATTTAGTTGACATATTTATGGGTAATTTTATAAGATATGCGTCATAAAGAAAACATAATTATATGAAATTTATTTTCATTTTTGTAAAGTAAATAATGTTTTTTAATACGTAAAGGACGTTTAAAGAGGTACCATCAACATAGAAAGTATACTACAGGTTTTGAAGACATGCAAAATCCTCCATCGATAAATTGCGTCAACCCTTTCATTGAGAGTTCCTGAGACTCTGCATTGAGACTAATACAATATTTGTTTATGTTATATTTATAAGTACACGAATTCTACATGACAACCGTAACCTTTGGTTTCCATTTCAGTTTCTTAAGAATTTTTCGTCATAAGGTAAGCCGAAATTAGCAGTTTTAACCTCTACCAAATTTTGTGTTGAAATCTAAATGTTTTCATAAAAACAAATTAGTTTTGATTCCGGATATACATTTCATTTTAAGCGACAATTTAAAATTCTGGTAGCCAAATTTTCAGTCCTAGATTCTATGATTTTCCTTTTTTCAAAGTCAGTGGGATTGAAACAGTTGAAACATGTTTAGTTCTTGTTTTAAGGAAATAGTATTTTTATGTGTGATTCATTGTTACTAAGATTTATTATAAATAAACCCAAAACTTAATGTTTTAACTTAATGATATTAATATCACCTTCATCAGTATCTTAACGAATCATCGTGTATGGTATACCGTATTAGTATACCTGAATTAAAATAACTCGTCATTAGTTGTGTTACATAATTTTAATAACGAATTAATAATAACGATGAACATTTTTTTAAATTCCGTCATGAATATGATATAAAATAAATACCATCATTATGAATATATGGAAGCATTACACATAACCTAAAAAGAAAAGGCGGTCAAGTGCGTGTCGCGCATCTCGTAGCGAAGCAGCGTAGCAGTTTGTACTCGTCCGTGGAGTGTGCACTGAGTGCTAGTGTCGTCTCCAAATATTCATCATACATTCAAATAAAGTTTTTCTAAAAGAAATAATTAAATTACCGTGAGTATTTTTAAACATCTATAATATTTTAAATCTGAATAAAATCTTAAACATTCTTTTTTATAAATATATACAACATTTTAATTGGCTATTACATTTATTCTTCTATCTAACATAATCGATGAAGACTTAAGTGTATTTGGTAAGAGATTGTAGTAATTAAAAGGTTAAATTAATCTTTTATTCCGAAACCTTCTCATCAAAGATAAAATGTTAGATTTTAGATAACTAAATTTTTATTAAAAGTCTATTATTTGTTATTGTTTTGGTTTTAAAATACGAAAAATATAATAGAGTTCAAGTGCACTTGTCTTATTCTTTTAAGACTCATTAACGATTTTATTGTTTTTGCAACTTTTTTATAATAAATTCTTATTTTTTTATAATTATCACGGGTTAATATTTAATGTTACTTTATTCTTCATGTGGGAATAAGTGTCAACTAGGTCGTCGATGCTGAAGCTGGTTTGTTAAAAACATTTGGCTCTTATATTGACAGGCAGAACAACCAATACTTTAATGAAGGCAGGTAGTTAATGAGGGATTTTATGAGGATAATAGCTAGTCAAGCGGATATAAGAATTCGTACCGCCAACCAATCTCTCAAAATTTCTAGTCGTTAAGTAAGATCACAAGATATTTCTGTATTCGTTGATTGCGCGCCAGATTTCTTGAAAAATAAACATTCATCAATTTTATGGAAACCAGCATCCGTTATAAAAAGGGAGTATTATCACTAACAATTTACCACTTTCAAAGGAGAAAGTTTTTTTAACTATAACAAATACAGTCTCGCCTTTTAATTTTTTAAATGAAAGCGAAGACTAATTATATAAATCAAGTGAATTGAATTTTTTGAACAAGTATTCTTTATGTAAAACGTAAAATTTGGTAGCAAACACATTATCATACCATTAAATATATAACAAACATTGCAGAAGATGCTGCAAACTGCGCGTGCGATCATAAACTTTTCCACACTGATATATATTTAAAACACTTCCGTCGTAATACATACTGGTAATTTATTTACATAATAACATACACTATGTAAAACATAAGGTTTGTGTAATTTTATGCTGCAATTAATTTACAATTTTCAAGTAATAAATTGTTACAGCGACTTAATCGTAACAACAATAAATGACTTTTGTACTTTGAAGAAAAACAGTATGTGCCGCTAAATAATATTAATAACAGTTACTTTAATAAGTCATAATTATTTATATCTGTACTATTAAAATTAAAGATTAAATGTCCCTTTTTGAGACATAAACAGGGAATACTTCTTTCAATATTAAAAGCACCGGTAGGTTTGTAAAATGATAACAGCGGATACTAATGATCTTTTTTACTCACGTAATATAGATTTTTTTCTATTGAGAACTTTGTTTTCCGTAGATTACTTTTATGTGCCATTCAAGAGAACATATAAATTATAAAATCATTAAATTAAGATCTTGTACAGTAAATAAAAGTAATAAGAAGTTCTCTTCGTCAAACAGAACTTACAATGATTGCTACTTAAAATTGTTAATGATAATGAAGTAATATGAAACTAAAGTAACTAAAACTATCTGTATCATGAGAAGATTAGGTTTTGATCAACTCTTGAGTCATCGTTTTGTACATAAATCCAGGTGTGCTGGAGCTATTTCAGTTTCATAAATATGTGTGGGCGATTTCAATCACTAACACCAACGCTAGAACTATTTCGATCGATATCTGTAATTTAAGTTTACATTTTAAACATAATTTAACTAAGTGAAATTTTGTTGGATGAAGTAACAAAGATAAATTGTGATCAACATGACTGTCATGGACAGGTAATTTTCATACATTTTTTCTTCGCTTTTAAAACTTTATCGTAACAATAAATAGTTCAACAAAGGAGAAGTTGTGTTTTTCTGTATAAACTGAACATATTATATTGACTGTAAAACCTAAGAAAGCCGAATAGCATCAATGTAATGGAATGTTTACTGGGCGGGTTTTCTCGGGTGGGGGTGAGGGGGCGCGGGCGAAAGCAGCGGCGGGGGCGGGCGCGCTGCGGCGGCTGCGCCCGGCCTGTCGACAGTGCGCGCCCGCCCCGGTCCGACACTCGACGTCGGCTCGTCCACGACAACACACCGCTAAACATATTACGACCATTATTCTAAACGGTAAGATCCCGCGAACCGCCATTGTACTCCGCGAGTGCTTCAACACCCCACCCCCCCGCCACGAGGGTTTTGTCACCGGAGTGCTTTCGTCTCGCTTTCATATTACGTAATCGTATCTTCGTCTCGCTCGCTCGTCGGGGTCCTGAAAAGTTCAATAGCTTATATTTCGCGAGTGTTACACGAAATATAACGTTGTCTTAAAAGGTTAACTAATTTTTTCGGTATGTCATCAACTTACAATATTTTCACTCGTCGTCATGAAATTTTCGCTTTAATAAAATATGTTCTTTATAGCAACAACGTACAGTGAAAGGGATAGTAATAATGTTTGTAAATGTAAAACTCGTAAGTATAGTAGACAATGTGGCTATTTATTCAAATGTTACTATTAATCTATTCATGTTTACTGCTGAAAGACAAGACTATCCATGAAGGAAGTAATTAGGAAATAGAATTTTAGAAATGATAATATTATTTTTTAAGTAAATTCTGTGTGCTGTGCATTAAAAAATAGATTAATTAATAATCATCCACCTGTTGGAATCAATACGCGAGATAGTGGAATGTTGTGAATCCGATACGACCCTGTGCGTCGCTATTTTGGGAGCGGCAGTCCATCCCGCGCCAAATTTGCGATCGCGCCAATTCGACGCGCCTATATTTTTGTAACGGTTTCGCAATCTGGTATTTTGTAACATACAATAAACTTACTAAAAGTTTTATCCAATCTAAAACAAATGTTATGAAATACTGATCGATGCAAGTACAAATTACAAATATTTCGTCATTGGCCTTCAAACATGTCCTTAATTTCAAGATTGAAACTAATGTTGATAAACATACGCTAGTAACATTTTAATCATTTATAATTTGGGAACAATTTATTATTTTAGCATTATTAAGGCCATGCCTTAATATTTCCGACAAATTAAATATGCCAATAAAACAATATTTACATTAGCTATAAAGTCAATACAATATTTATCGTATTATAAAAAAACTACTTTAGCAATATAGTCCAAAGTCCTTACTACAGAATAGTTAATTTTTTTTTAACAAATCGTTTAATTTAGTTTTGTAAATATTTAATTTTGAATAGAACAATATTGAGAAAGAATATCGTGAAAAATTATTAAACTATTGCCGGGCATTTATGTAGTTGCTTGTTACTAGTCTTAAAATGAGAGTTCGTGTAACTTATTTGTTTTGAAGTCGACCTGCAATTGCAGATTGAAGACTGAAAGTTTTCCGTGGTAATTATGTTAGATTTAAATTGTACCTGCTTACAAAAATGTTTTGCCACTGACTTATCTCTTATATTTTGCGGCAAGGTCGCGACCAACGAAAATAGAAAAGTGATCAAGCATTCGTTAATACGGGCGTTTTTGAGTTTCTCCTCGGCAATATTTAATTGGCCCGCGTCCAACACCACCGCTATTCGACACAGCGGCCAGCCATCGAGACTGCTATTTGCGGCTCCGGTACTAAGTCTGCACACGTCATTGCTCTATTTACGAAAAACGAGCTCGCTATAGTGTTCAATTAAGTCACCTGAACGGATATTTAAAGATAAAACATTAATTTCAAGGTTATACAATAATTCCTATTGTTCCTATCCAGTTTCTTCGGTTCACGAAGATTCTCTGTAACAATTATATTTTTTTACAGAACACGAGCTCGACATAAGGCACCAAAATGTTTAAAAGTCATTTAGAAATGATCGGCAGAAATGAGACGCCCTCGAAGAAAGCCAGATTTTGGCAATCCTTTGTGCGATCTCTAAAAGGTATTTGTAATTTTTGCAATTCTTTTGCGGTTATACTCTAACACGTAATTAGTAAAAAAAAACAAATACCTAACACTAATTTTACGTTTTGTATTAACAGGTTCAGAAGACATCAGAGCCGAAGAGAGATACAGACCGTCCCGTCGCAGTATTTTCCCGGAACTCCTTTCCACTTACCCTTACTCCAAATCGATTTACGACGACCCCATCGCAGCTGCTGAAAGGATCACTGTCCCCGGTTACCGTTACCTTCCGGTCCACCGTGAGGTCTACGGATACTCGCCGCGACCCATCTACGCCCATAACTACCCAAGCTCTCTTGAACGGTACAGGCCAGGTCAGTAAAACAAAACATAATTTTGTAAATATTTACTGTATACTAACGCTATCAATCATCAAGAGATTTCAGTGCATTCACAGACTTCTCAATAGTTCCATTTTATAAAAGAAATAAATGATTTGGACGGAATTATTTTTTTACAGTCTATGCATTTTGTATATTCCCATTTAAGTTTACCTTCAAATGTACATTGAGGAATACTTCGCATAAATAAATTTGATTTTTAATCAAATTTACTAACATTTCTTAACCTTGTAATGCCGATATAATAATATAATAAAAGTTATTATGTTACTCGCATTCGTTTATAGTTCTAATTATGTTATTGAGCTACTTAAACATAGATAGTACTAAACTCTAAATTTGCATGATTTACAAGTATTAAAAAAAATTGTTTTAATATTTTTACTCTAGAGCTATATTTCAAAGATAAAACTTGTTTATGAAGAGATCCAACGCTGACTTTTTAGTCCTTAGAACTCTTAGTTGTAACCTTAGATAGATAAACATTGGCGTTTTAATTTAATTGTTTCAGTGTCGAAAGTCTCCGGGGCAGTTTAATATTCAGAAACATCTTGTATAGGATAAGCTTTTTAATGTCGCTACTGTCTATTTTTCATGTCTTACAATAACATCGACAGATAATATTCAATTGTTCAATTTATTATGGTCACTGTAATATTTTTAAAATTTTGTATTGCATTTTTAAATAATAAAGCTTACGCATATAAAGTTGCCGTGGAATCTGTCAAACGCTCGGAGATTAAGTTGAAAAGTAAATACTTGGTTCGGTTAACGTTACATGGAGTCACAAACCCATCAACATTTATTATGTAAAGTTTTATGAGACTCAACTATATCACACATTACTCTTAGTCGTCCGAGAGTCCACAAATAATATTGTTTATATATATGTGGTAGGTTTTCGTTGTAAGTTACTGTATATATCATCTTCATATAGTCAACAAATAAATGTCGTATTTGTCATTGATATTTTCGATCGATGTTTTGGCACAGATGTTTGCTTTGATTTGCGTCTTGCCATTTATCATTATTGCATGCATCAAATAAGAATCACCTCTTACACTTAACATCACATACACATGTATAGACTACGAATGTTATACATATATTGTCAGTTCATCTACTCCATTGATTTAATCTTCCAGCATTTGTCAGATGGTCACATTTTTCTTTTTAATCAATACTTGAATCCCTCTTCCCCCACATCGTTTATATTACGCTAATCGTAATTTTTTTTAACAAGACGTCTCCGAAATGTGGTAGAGGTGAGTTCCGTATAATCTTATGTATGTATGTATATGATCATCGGCCCTTATGATATAACTAAAGCTTTTGCGATGCTATTTCTAACAATTAAAATGGTTGTGGATTATATGATTAGTTTTTATTCGATGTTTTTAAAGAAACGAAATTAGATTATTTAGTTAACTCTACTTCTTTTTTTACTCTGTCTATTTTCTGCAGTTTTTTATTATTTTAAAACTTTTCTTTCTTGATATGTAATTGTCAATAGACCTAGGATCGTTTAAAGTCCTGATTGACGGATCAATAATTTTTTATTATCAATGACAAGATTGTTTATTTATTTGGAGTTTTCAAGATTATTTTCATTAACACGTTTTCAAAATTGTATGATTTTATAAACTTGTTTGGTTGTCAGTATACCACGTACCGAGGCGTATCCGTCGCGGCGTCGATCCTTTCGATGCTCACAAGGCGTGGCAAGATCATCTCGACAGACTAGCCGCTATCGATCGGCTGTATCCTTCTCGTTACGGCCTTTATCTGAAGGACCGGGCATACCCCAT
This sequence comes from Pachliopta kotzebuea, assembly GCA_018246255.1. Classification (NCBI taxonomy): domain Eukaryota; kingdom Metazoa; phylum Arthropoda; class Insecta; order Lepidoptera; family Papilionidae; genus Pachliopta; species Pachliopta kotzebuea. Next base: position 4,348 of record DWLS01004952.1, on the reverse strand, counting down.
CACCGACCTTACCGCACCCATCATCGACCCCCTCTCGCCCAAGAGCCTTAAAGGCATCGAATATGAACCTGACTCTAAACCTCACTGGGGAACAGGTAAATTTTATTAAACTATATGCACGATCATATTAGTTTAAGTTTAGCTTATACAACGTCGTGGTTCGTTCTTTCAATTTGATTTAGAAAACTATTCTCTGTTTGTGTCCGCCATTAAAGTTTTTCTGTTTTTAAAGAACGAAACACGGCGTCCCACTGGTCCATGATGTATGTTAAGTTCTGTATGATTCTATTCTTATATAATAAAGTTTAGAAAGCATGATTATTATATAATACAATGGGAACATGACAGAAGTGGCAAAACACATGGATTCGGAAAATTGTACAAACATCTGACTTCTAATTCACCGATTATTTCAATGTCATTTGAATCTAGTTGTTGTGAATTGGCTGTCTCCAAACCTCTGTTAAAATGTTTTTATTCAAATTCAGTTTTAAAAGAAGCACAAATTATTTAATAATAAAAAAAGCGGCATTATTAAATATTCTGTTACTATTGTAATGTGTCTAAAACGTAATTTTCAATAAGTAGTTTGGCAAAATTTTATTATTTCACTTTGTTATTCTGTTTCTTTACGTGTCTTGTTTTTATTTCAAATGTCTATGTTATATTTGTTATATACCTTTCCTAATATGAAGTTGCAATTCCTATATTTTTCAAATAGTAAAGACTAAAATTTACATTGACTAACCCGATTCATATTTTTTATATTAAAATATAAAAGACCAACAAGTGTTTTGATTTAGTAGTTTAGTACCTTTCATCATTTAATTAAGATATATGAAGATTGACATTATAATTAATAATTTTTCGGAACATAAATTGTATAGACTGTTATGGCATCCATCACGAAGTGTTCAAACATCTTTCAGGATATGCATGACCTGCATTGTAAATATGCAAAGCTACATTGATATTATGAATTACTAAATCGTATTGTCCATCATCATGAACACTGCACTTTGTTATAACAAACGTGGTTCCAAATTTGTTTCCGATTATTATGTTGACGTAGCTGTACCCTGGTTTGAGTGTACGTGTTATACGACCGTAGTATTCAATATAAGAATTACCGTGAAGGAGCGTGGCCGGCGAGGATATCAGACGCATTCAAAAAGGATCCATTTTTCGCCGAAGCCGAAAAATGGGCAAATTTTGATCGAGGACTCCGAGGAAAGTCCCCGACACCAGTGAAGCCAAGGATAAGCCCGCCTCGCGATTGCGAAGTTGCTTTTGATGCCGATGGTAAGGGCAACAGATGTACACCCTGTATCTTCGTCACGACCCTCTTCGTCAATAATTTCTATTGAAATATATTTCACAGAACTCGCTTGAAAAAAAACTGAAAAGTGTTTGCCGGTACTGCGTTCTAATTAATACCTTGAGCCTTAAATATTCAGTAGTTAGTGCAATCCCGTGTTAATGTCGTATGTTTAAATTTATCTAAAGTGAATAAATATTCAGGACATTTTATTCACGTATGAATTTCTATGTCTTTTGAGTGTATATGTCCTTTTTACAATTGAGTATATTACATGCATGTATACATTGACACTTAGCATCTAAATAATAATTACATAAAAGTAAACGTCATGAACAAAAAACAAGAGACCAATGCATGAAAACTCGAACGTATTAAATTTTTTTCACTAACAATATTGAAAATTGTTTTATATTAAATATTAATTAAAGTCATACAGCTGTACCTCGTAATGATTACTAAACAAGCTTTTTGCAGCTTAAACCACACCTGTAGTAAACGTTACCAAACTTTAAAGTAAAAGCCAATATTATTAACAATACTGTTATATAGTTTTTTTTTAAACAATTATAAATGCCTTTAACAGTATACGGAAGTTGTGTGACGTTTCAACATGTGACTTTAAGATTTCTGATTTTGCACAGAACGCTTTACGGTTAACACAAAATGGAAATGGCGAAGTACAGAAACATATGTCTGTTGCTCCGGCACTAATTCTTATGGCGTGTAGGTGCTCCGTTGTACAACGCTGGCGGTTTGAGACGTCCCTGGGCTGATATTTTCAACCCGAGCCCCTCACTGCCAATCTCAGCTATAACTCGGGACCCCTTCTGGTACGACTGGCCGTTGCTGAAACCTCTCGCCAGATGGGATCGCAGCCCCTCCTACATCCGTGACTCGTACCTGTCGCCAGTCAAACGCACCTTCCTCTGGGACAAGCATCCGATCAGGCCCTTAGGTTAGTGGGTCGCTGTAAATATGCTGTTATACAGCTTTATTTTTCCAGCTGTATAAACTAGCCTGCAGTTGTTTAATCGATTCGAATTTTAACTATCATAGTTTCAACAGCTATATCAACTCTAACAATTTCTTGACTTGGGGTTTTTAATAATTTTCTAATATAACATCTCTGATCACGACAGATCTAATGGTGGCAGACGCATTCACAGTTGGTGATATAAGTGAGACTATGCCTTTTATTCGTAGTCTATAAAAAAAGAACATCTAATATCTGCTCTGCACTAGGTAAACGCGTCAGTTTAAGTTATATCCTTTTGTTATATTTTTGTACCTTCCTGATAGATTTCAATACGGAATGATCCCTCTGAAAAAAGATGGCCTGTAAGGACTAATTTTTTATGTAATGTTTTGTGTTATCATATATTAACTTTATTTTAGTATTATACAAATTCAATGTACATAATCACTATCACATCTTATAAATTTCGAGCACTTTACGTATCATACCTCATTCATTATTCATTAAACTGGTGGACAAAACGTTTTATTTTTTATACCTTCGTAGACAGTGCACTATGCGCTGAAAGATTTCACTTCTCTCTTATACCATGTACAGCTATTTCGTAATGTAGATTCATAATAAATGCAGGTCTTGCTTTATCAAAACTTAACTATACATGTCTTAAACTATGATTTAATAAGATACAACTTTTTTGTATCATGCCCATTGGATTGTTAGTAGTTCCCATTTTTTTTTTGTTTTATTGACATTTAATGTTTCACTAATTTCATATAGAAATTAAACTAACCAATATTAAAATTGTACGTTTTAAAAAGTAATTTGCTTGTAATATTATATGTAATTAAAAAACAAAGATTAATGTAATTTTTGTTTTCAGCCGCCGCTTTCTAAAGAGCTCTGCCATCGCAACAGTCGTTAAATAAAGGGTTATTAATGTTTACAAAATATTGTTGAAAATCAAATACTTTGACTATGTTATTAAAACACACCAATTATCAAACTGAGGTTTAAAGGAATTACATTAATCCATATCCATTAATTGTAATACATACAAACGTTATAATTAACAATAATGGCAAATTTCTGTAAATATCGCTAAGACTGTGTGACATAGTCACTGCCACGGACAATGGAGTTTGTTACTTAAAGTTTTATTATTTATAAATATTTTTATGTATACAAAAAATAAAAACAATAAAACTCACTACCGTGTATCGTTTTTATTACGTTAATTTCCGCTACACGAAATAAACTTGGTATATTTGTGCAAATATTAAGAAAGAACGGTACGATAAAAAAGGAAAAGCTTAAAACACTTTTTTCCAATAAAAATTAACCGACAATAAAAAATAAACAACTAGTTTTCCGGTTGTAATTACTAGAAGCATCCACCAACAAAGTGCCTCCAAAATTCACAATTTTTAACTAAAAGATTTTCATAGCAAAATATACAACGTATTATAACCCTCTTTGTTTCCTTGGGTAACAACACAACATTCTTCAAACCTTAGTAAACATTAATCTATAAATGTGCAAGACAAGTGAACAGTATATAATATTTTTTATTTAGCAAAATCGCTACTCTTTACCTATACAGAACTTTAACCTTCTTTTGAATAAAAATCCTTGGATAATGAAAACATAGTTCTTTCTTCAAGGGAACAGGGTATAAAAAAGCTCCAATGAATTTGGTAATTCAAATTTATTAACCAATTGAAAAAATAATTAATATTACAACTTGCATCAAGATATTGACAACTGATTTCAATTACTAGGAAAATAAAACGCGTTCTTAAAATGGTCACTACTACACCTTGTGCGCTGTAACATGGTGCGGGTGACGGTTTCAGTAACGCTTCGTTTCACTTTTGAAAGCTGCAGCTATTTACAAATTATGAATTATGAATTTGTAGCACATTCGCAATATACTCAATCATTAACAATTATAGTAAATTAAATTTAACGCAGCCGAAATGTTCTAGTCTACAAATAAAATCAAATTGAAAGAAAAATTAAAGCAAAGTGTTATGCGTATAACGTAACGCCAT
>DWLS01004951.1:0-13279 GCA_018246255.1 Pachliopta kotzebuea | reverse complement strand
ATACAATTTATATATATATATTATTTCTAGCTCGCGGAGTCCGAATCCGCGAGCTCAGGGTCCGATGAAGCTTTCACAGCCATAATAGTGGCCGAAAGCATCGACAAAAAAAAAAAAAACCGTCGTTAAAATGCTGTAATTCAAGGCACCTATTAAGGATTCCGTTGATGAGAATAGGTTAGGAGAGGGAAAGTTTGGTGCAGATATCTGCGGTAAACCCGTGCTTGTACACAAGGTGCTTTTTTGAGGTTTATGGATCTGAAAATTTCCAGCACTTCCTCAAAGGCGAAAAGATCATCAGGGGTCGCATCTGTCACATATTTGCTAGCTTAAATATAGTTGATGTTTGCTACAATCGGTAAAATCTTCACCTTTATGACGCTTGCTTCGCCTATATTAAATCGCCACCATAATAGTGCTGTATTCTGTTACACAAAATATGGGTGTTAAAATAATCCGAATGGGAAAACTTGACTATCATCTCTGTCATTTAAAAAAATGTGAAATTTAAGACAGGGCTATAAACCACCAGTTATCACATCTATTTACCACAATACTTTTTCTTTAATCTTTCCCACAAAAGGACGGTATTGCAATTTTGTAGGAACCTGATTAAGCAATATTTAAAAAAAAGAAATCAAATAACTCATTAATACGAAATATATGAATAATAAATATATGGCAGGTAAATTAAACACTTGTTTTAACCATTGTTTATTTTATCGGCATGATTTAATTAGTTTTATTGTACTAACATTGGTGCGCTATACATTTGAAGCATTCCCAGACACTTAACAATTTAAACATATTAATTTATTAACATATAAATGTACTAATAAATAATTTCTACTATAAAATTCCATATTACAATGATGAACCGTATAACTAAGAATATTTATTTTTATATCATTTTATTTATATTTATTTACTTTATTTATGGTCAAGCATAATTATTAAACATGTATACTCATATTTTCTCACACCAAAAAATCTTTCCTCGCCAATCTAAGATTCGTTTGAAAAGAACTCGTACTAATATAAGCTCGCCATTATTTACATATAAAGATTAAGTAAAAAAATATTGGGTGCTTTTATAAAAAAAAAAAACGTTAATGGGTGATTTTGTTTTATTCCGTACAGTGATAAAACGTGCACGTCATTCTCTTACCTGATGGTAACGATTCTAATGCTCATAACAATGTCGCACGAATTAGAATTATGAACAACACACTTAATTGTGTTTCCTGTCCGGAGATACAAAATGTTACTAGCTGCATTGCTTTTCTAGCCGAAACCCAGTAACATTTACACACTACTGTTTGGTAACAGAAATAAGTGTTGCGATACTACCCATAATTACCAACAGTCATATATTATGAAAAAAGAAATTCATTGCGAATTCGATTTAATTCAACCGGTACGCTCACTTTATATCTACTTATACACTCATACAAAAGTACGAAGATATTTAATAACTTTTACATTTATTTAATAAAATATACATATTAAATATTTAGAGAGCTTCTTTAGTTGATTAAGATTGGACCTCAATATGAATGAATACTTGATTCTGTGAAATAATACATTACAAATGATATAAATGATTTCTGTTACATGTATAAAAAGTAGTCTATAAAGTAAATAACATATGGTAATACATCTGTTACTATTTAATTAACTACTAACTGTTAAAAGACAAGATATTTTATAGTTTTACAGTAAAAAATTCAGAAATATTATTATTTTTGCGACAGGAAAATGTTATAAATTTTCATAACAACATTTCCATTCATAAGCGTTATTTCCATGAATACCGATTTTGTCTTTTTTTGTAATTAAATTCATAACCAAAATCAATCATAGTTGTTTCCAAATTTTTTCTTTCTACTAAACGTTTTTAAGCATTACTTAAGTCCTGCTTATAGTTAATACATTTAAATCTATATTCTTAAATTATTTTTAAAGTTAACATGTTTTTTGACAGTTTAAAAGTGATACATATTCTGTACTGGCATTCTGTGATTAAATTTTTTATTCAAATAATTAACAGAAGTTTTATTACAGTGCAGTAGTTCACTTGATTGCAGGAATATCGGTTCTACCGTCTACTGTTATTCAACATTTATATAAAGTATTATCAAAAATAAAATGGCTGTTTCGAAAATTGAGAATTTAGGACAGTTCATTAATCTTTTAATAAACTGTAAGAGTAGTATTATTTAGTTACGTTAATAACAATTTATAATGATTCTTATTAATGTTCCCTCTTTTGGGACTTCATGGCTTCTCTCATAAGAAGTCAAAATTATTTATCTACCACGCTGACCAAGGGCACATTGGTTGATGTCACATATGCGAAAAAACTGTTATTGGAACATGTTTGTTTCCTCACAATGTTTTCTTTAACTGGATTTTTTTTTTTTCGGGAGATGTCGATGCTTTCGGCCACCATTATAGCCGTGAAAGCTTCATCGGACCCTGCGCTCGCGGATCCGGACTCCGCGAGCTAGAATCTTTAACTGGAAGCTCAAGCTTAATTATATCAAAAACACATCACTTTGAAACGTGTAGCTCGTACAACCGATTAACAAACCGCAACAGACATATTTTTATTTCCGCTCAATTTTAAACATGTACACAGATAATAAACGTTATCTGCAATAGTAACTTTTTGTTAGAACATCATCTATATGCGTCGTTAGGAACAAACAAGCAAGTTTTCCAATAAATACAAATATTGATATACTAGGTCCTTTACTTATTACGAGCGGATAAATAGTATCAGCTAGTTAGTCATTTTCTCCACAGAGTCAACGTAGATGCACGAACATAGCTTTTGCATGAACCTAAGTATGCAACCAGAGAACGCGTGATAACTATCCGGTTTATTTTTCCATTTAACACATAAATAATACACCGGTATTCCGGACAACAATATCGCTATACCAATGCCTGTATCCTTTGGATTAGTTATTGCTGGAATTATAACCAGACAGCCGATGGCGACAAGGAAAAGGCAGGGAATGATTATATTGACTCTAATCGGCCTCGGTATATCGGGTTTGGCGCGTCTCAGCCACAGCATACCTACAACTGATGCGCCGACGGACAACCAGAGAGTTTGCGAGAAGTAATTTATTAAGTCGAACACGTTACTCGTTGTTAGCATGAGAAGAGAGATCAGGCACTGTGAATAAAATAAAAAAAACATCACACATGAGCAATAGTTAAACATTGAAACAACAGATAGATGTTATTTGGTATATTTTTATCTATTACAAGATAACATTTGACCTTAAATTGAAATAAATGTGTTCTTGCAGTGTTTAAGACTTTTATAGAAATATTAGACAAGCAGTTCCGATATTTGATTGTAGTTTCAGATATATCCAAACAATTATAAACTGTATAAGTCAAATTGGTTGAAACCTTTAAAAAAAACTAAGCAATAATTTTTTTGTATTAAAAAGAAGCTTTGATGTAGGTATTATTTACGTCAGATGACTTCATCATTGTTTTTTGTTGTAAAAAAATATCATCTATGAACGTATATTAATAATTACACCAGCACTTTGAATACTATAATAACTAAGCCCCAATAAAAAGTGATTACCGAATAACTAAATGTTACTTAATTACTACCTAAAAGAGTTATCTTAAAATATAAGAAAATTATCCCCGTAGTTGACCAAGTCAATGACGAGATAAGATTAAACTTAACATGGTGTGACTAATACCCATTTTTTTTGGAGTCTTATTTCTCCGAAAACGCCTAGAATATATTTATAGTAAGAAAATGGAAATTTTTGAAAAGAGTGTTATTTCAACGTAATTTTGATGCTAGCGATAAATCTCTATTCCGGAAACATATTTGCATCCACCGTAGTTCATATTCTACTACTAACTATTATACTAACATTACTGTGTTCTGAAACGAACGCTGCTGATAAGGCTATAATGAAATTGCTGGATATCGGAACTTAACATGATGTCTTAAAACGTCCAGCATAATGCGATGTAGTATCATCTTAATGAATGTCACAATCTCATCGTTTCGCCAAAAATATAATCCGTATACTGATTTGAATGTGTTATAAATTCATGAACCTCTACTTAACACTTACAGTGAAGAACAGTGAGGGTATAGGTGTTTGTTTCTCAATGTGGAACAGGGAGAAGAACGCCGGCATGTGACCCTCCTGCGCGCCGGTCGCGAACAAACGCGCGGATGTGAACAGCACACCATTGACCCCGCCAAAAGTCGACAGAGCCACGAAAACCGGAATCATCCAGCTCCAACCACCGAACAGACGATCGCCAAACACCTTGTTTTAAGATTAACCAAGTTAAATACACAAATGTGTAAATAAACAAATAAGTCATAATATCAGTCTCTTAATATCGAAAATTTATATACTTTTTCAAAAAATTGTAATTCTGTGTTTTATTACACTGGTCTTTCGTAAATTATTTGTTTTTAACAAAACTACATTTTTACTGGTAAAATGACTCAAGCCGACAAAAAAAAATTCTGCAATTGTATTTGTTTTCCAACCATGACTTTATATTTTATTTTAATATTAACATTTTTTTTCCAAGTATATTCATATTAATGAAATAAACGTCACTTATTATCAGAACAGTGCTACCGTCACGACAAAACTGAATTAACAAAATTAATTTATAAACAGCCTTATCTGCAAAGATCTAACAAACATTGATATAAGATACAATTATATTAATTTACTCCAGTTATCGTTAAATTAAATTCATTAAAAAAAATATATGTCATAAATGTACGTTATTAGTGTATAATATTATTCAAGATATCAGTAGGCACATAATTTTAATTCACATACAAATATTATAAGAAATTAAACAATAATTATAACTATCCATAATTTTAGATTTAATAATAGATTATAATTCGGTTGTACATGGATAATTTTGTTCATTATTTACCATGAGTAATATTTAAAAATATTACTCTTGGTAGGTCTCAGTTGCCGAAGACCGTCAAGTAGGTACCGCCGCACCTCCTATTGCAGGCGACAAATAGAAATGTGTAGACATTACTGTTCCGGTTTGAAGGGTGCCGGTGCTCTATGCTAATGGGATTACTGACAATACATTTTCCCATAACAACGTGGTGTTGGTTAAGATTATACACAGCAACATATTCCGCTCGTGGCTTTGTCACATAAGGTGTTAAGTCTTGTTACCCCAGTAATTTCACTAGCTTACGCCTTTCAAACCAGAACTATGCTACAATAGGAGCTATGGTAGTACCTACTTAGATGGTCTCCGGCAACAAAGACTTACCACTGTAAACACATTTAACTTTCAATTCTTATACTATAATCAAATTGTTTCTGAAACATTTTGATGTACATATATTTTATATTTATTAAAAGGAAATGCATACTTACAGCAGCTACAGCCGGATTAGACATCATTTCCATTTTAGACACAACTGCGAAATATGCCAGATTTGCCATCACGTAAATGATTGTAACCATTGGCATTGCGATCCAAATAGCACGTGGCAAATTCCTGAAAAAGCACCATAATCAATTGTAAAGAGTTAAATGCCTAGGTGCAGTGGATAAGCAGATAAAAAAAATTATTCGAAACCGCCTGGTAAGCTATCACCATATGAAAGATAAATAATTCTAAGGAAATAAAAAATAAAACAAATGTATAAAGAAAAAAGAGTGAAAGAAAATATGAAATATGAATGCCGGAAAGTACGGAGAAATAAAAGAAAGAAGTACAATAAAAAGCCCTTACCGACAACACAAAGGTAGAACTCATAAAAAATATAGTAGGCAATAAACCGTACTCGACCACGTTGCCATCATTTATTATAAATAAAAAAACCGCTCTTCAAAGATTTGCGAGAAAATTAATTTTACTTCAAAATTGTTTACTGTAATCTTCAATAAATATCAAATATTCATGGTAATATTTACATTTACGTTAACTAAAAGGAGAACAAGGTTCGCGACATTTTATCTTTCAACACTCTTTCATCGTTATATCCTTCGCAGGGGTCGATAAGTGAACTAGAGACCTTGCCGGTTGAATAATTCATGCAATTGCCTTAGTGGAATACAAATGTAGGATAAAAGAAAGATCTATTATGTGTATAAATATTCTAAGCTTTTTTAAATTCGGTCAATAACAATCAGTAATTATATTTGAAACTAGTTTTTATTTCAATAAGCTTTTCTTTTAAGACCCATCAAATATAAGTGACCAAATGCCATTTCTTCACACTTTTAGTCTACATTTTTTCAAGTAATAGCAAATAGCACTTTAAGTTAATAGTATTTGTCGTAGACTCAAGAAAACCATTTCAAGAAGATTGGAAACTCCAATAGCCTTTTATTTTTTATCGATTTCATCGTGGACTCAAACCGAGATTTGCCGGTTTTTGAAATAAAACTGATAGCTACTATGATTTAACAAACTGAGTATGATATTTAAAGGAAGGACCATTAGGAACATTAAAAATACATTTAAAAAGTAAAATAGAACCACGTTCAAACAAAATCTCTAAAAATTAAATAAACAGTAAAAAATAACTTCGTTCACCATCGGAAATCATATCTGTGAGTATAAAAAGCAACTGCAGTTTTGTCGTACGAGTACTTATAATATTTTTGTTTTGAACACAACAAAGCACTAGTTTTTTGCTCAGAGGTCAAAGTTTTCTGTACCCAACGCAAATGAATTAATATTATAATGATTGGTTAATCCATGGTACCGTAATCTATAGTAAACACATCTCGAGAATTTGTTAATTTAATTTATTAATGATTTTGGTAAGAGAAAAAAAAAAGTAACAAAAATATGATAAAATGTGGGTGACGACTAAATAAGTAAATCTCTTTGATCCCACTTATCGAACGTCTATGTGATTCATTAAAAGAAATAAAATAGAAGTTATAATATTTATGAGACGGTCTCCTCATGATCAATTTTTATTTTTCTAGCATCACGTGTATTTTAACGAGAAAATTTTATGGCGAATGTTAACCTTTTTCTCAAACACATTTCCGCAGTAATAATTTAGTGCCACAGCCTCGGCGATATTTTTAGCGCAACGTGTGAAATTAAACTCGAAAGCGCAATAAACATAAAAAGAGTATGTGTTCTGAAACGATTTTTTTTTTAAAAAACAATTGGGCAAAAACATTTTAAATTTATACTTTTGTTATACCCTTCTATTATCAGACACTCCTATTATTTTTTTAAATCCTTCTCCTATTTATCAGAAAGTAAGTTAGTAAATAGGGATACTTATGCAAAATTATTAATGTTGAAAAGTGGTGAAATCTCGGATATCTGATGATCCATTAAATCTCAGAAAGCGGGCGCGCTTTCTGTGCAAAGTCAACTATCTCTGCAAATCGACTCTCTCACTTTCGCTGTCCTTAATGTCGATATTAAGTATTTATATTTTCACAGAATTTATTGCAGTTACGTACAGTAGTAGAGGTAACATTATTGCTTTCCATTTGACTATGTGTAACACACTATTTTATAAAATGTCTATAGTATATACCTAAAACAAAAAAAAAATCTTTTTGATATTCTTTGTTTATTCGTCGAGGTGACTAGCGAGGCCTTCACCTGGTGGTAAATGATATGCTTTTCAATAACAACGTGGCGCTGATTAAGATGGTATCGCTCATCGCCTTGTGAAATACGGTGTGAAGTCTTGTTACCACAGTAATTTCACTAGCTTACAACATCCTTCAAACCGAAACGCAAGTAGCGGCGTTTCGGTTCGGAAGGATGGTGCTGTTGCACACTATAGTATGGTGGCAGAAATATACGTGGTGGTACCTACCTAAAACGTTCCCGCAACGGAGACTTACCACCCGTAAAACAGTAATTCATACCCATTATTTCTTAGTTCACCATTATATACATTTATGCCTTTGCTATCATCTTCCAGTGTACCTTGGACGATGCACCGATGCCTTACATATAGTGATTATTGAAAAAAATAGGATCATTGCAAAAGACGATAACTAACCAATTTCATGTTTTGTATAGTATATTATAATTACATATTATTATGATTTAGATAAAATATAACAGATTTTCTTCGTAAAATATAGATAAACGAACATCATATTAACCCGTCCGCATGTATCACTAGTGATACATACAAAATTGTCTCATCGTGCGGCGAGTACATTTAGAGATACATAAAAAGAAATAAATTCAGTAAAGTTTTTGGACCACTCTAACGAAAAAAAAAAGTTTGTGAATAAAGTAAATTAAAACTATTTAAGCACTTAAACGGAAACAAACCTAGAATTTCAGAGCCTACGAATGGCGAGAAAGGAGAGAGGAGCGAACTACGAATTCCGTTTTAAATAAGCGAGTTAATAATATTTCCGTGCGCACCAACAACTCAATATTTCAAATTTAATAACAAAGTTAAGAACGTATCAAAGATAGTTTAAATCAACGTAAAATTTAGGTAGTTTTAGTTTTGTTTGTTGTAGTACGAGACTCATTGGTTGGTTACTTGAAAATAAATACTACTGGAAAATAAATTATATAGATTCTAGTGTGTGTGTCTAAAGTGACTATCTTTGTTTCTTCGCACAGAGTGATTTGGATAACAGAAAAGCTATTTAGAAATAATGTAAGCAAGAGTTAATAATAAATGTGTTAAAACTAGAACAAATAGATGTATTTAAATGACCAACTTCACTTGCAACGCCAGACTCTTTACAATGTTACCTCCACGTGTTACCTACACTTATAAGTATTCATATATCTATACTAAATTTATTCAGAATTATTCATTGCGTTTATTTATACAGTACCTATATACTTTTTATTATATTCGACACAATAAACATTTAGAAGTGCAAATTTTAAACGACGTTAACTAGGTAAACAGCGACTATAAACGAATATCCATCAGAAGTATATATGGGAACTAATTTATGAATTGAATGAATGAATTTACGAATACTTTATTGCACACACACCTATTGTAATTTCTATCAGACAACCTTTGGTTAGCAAACTATAATATAGGATATGTGATAGTTGAAGTTGAATCTAAATCAATTTTCTAACCTAGAAATTATGACTGATAAAAACACTTTAACTAAACTGAATATAAAAAAATGTTGAAAACTATCTCATATTACCGTGTGCAAAAATTAATACGACAAAAATCCTAAACTTTATTACGATACTAAAGCGTTTATCTCTATATAAATGTATTAAAAATACGCTTTTTTTTATCAGTCAGGGTCATGATATACGTGTCTTTATAAAACAACGCTTATTACAGACTGAACCCACATCAGTCGAGAGCAGATAACGGTTGTTCCCGTCATATAATATATATTCTGCAAAGCAGGAAAGAAACTTCGAAAGTATTATTTGGTTAGTAACTACTACCATTACTATAAAAGAATAGTTTATCTAAAAAAATACCTGTTCAATAAATTTTATTCAATATTATTCACAAATGTAAAATCAGTCTTATGTTTAGGATAATATTTATTATTCTATTACTTATTTAAAAAATCGAAATTGTCGTATATACGCGTATAAATGTAAACCTTGTTGTTTGTATACTGTATCTGTTACCAGACAATCTAAGTTGTACCGTAACAGCACCTATTTCGGCCGACCGCAGTGTTGTCTTCCAGTTTGAAAGTCACTGTACTTTAGTAATTACTTATATAAAGAGAAAATATATGAGCAAGTTTTGTATCATCCCAACCATTAAGCCACAAATTCTCGCGAAAGAAGATCTATTCCTATCAACAATGATTCGCGAGTTTATTGTAATTAAAAACATCCTAATTTCAATAGATAAGATGGTTGGGTAACACCATGTGCATGGGATTCCATACTTCGAGATGAATGATTATTAAAAAAAGATGTAGGTACTGCATGATGACAGCACGTCGGAACATTTTGTAAACTCAGTCCTATTCTCCCTCACCCGGCTGCAAAGCGACCGAAAAGTCGGGGTAACAAAGTAATTAAAAGAAGATATAAAAATAAAAAGACATAATTTTATGCCTTAATACGAGGAGCATATTGTGGTACAGAGTATCAAGTTAACTTTCACCATATTTGGTATAAGCATACATTTGACAATCAGATCAACATGTAGTATCTCTCTCGTCATTAAATCGAATAAACGATGGAATTTTAACACTGGAGTCCTGGAATACGAGTCAACGTTCTGTACTAACATAACTTTTGAATAACTTTCAGATATCTCTTGGTGTATGATAAACTAATACAAATGACGCGAAAACATCAATCAATCACATAAAGCCCATGACAAAATAATTTTAGTCCAGACAAGATAAAGCGTGAAACTATTCAGATAGATACGCATGCACTTGACCGAGTTTTAAGCGAAGAGGTGATTATGCTGATTATGGCGGAAATTATTACTTAGTCATGTTTTATAAGGAAAATATACAGAACATATTAATGGGAATACCATAGTTCTAACAGAAAAGCTTCCTACTATAAATGTATAGAATAAATCATTATTTCATATTTTAAGTTTGACAAAGCGTTTTTTTCATGTTATTTCTTGTATAAACGTTATAAATTGAAATAATTCATAATAAAATTACAGAGTAGTTATTTATTAAGTAATAATTGAAAATATCATTATTATTTTTCAACGATTTTTGTGTTAAAAGTGAAAATATGATTTTAAGTTATAACACAAATTAAATGTAAACACAGTCAATGACTTAACACGGAAGTACACCTATCTCTTTACAAACAAATACAGTAATAAATAAAGTGTTAACTTTAACATTATTGCATTTTTTTAGATATATATTAGTTAAACGTTACTTATTAGGTCTCACAGTTAGATGATACGCGTGCCCATAACAACGTGACGCTAGTTAAGATGATATACACAACACCAGATTGCACTCGTCGCCTTGAGACATATGTTCAGTTTCATTACCCCAGTAATTTCTCGAACTACAACGCTCTTCAAACCGCAGCACATTAACACTACATTTGATGGCAAAAATTGGAGTTGCAATGATGCCTCTACATGAATGGAAATAGAGACCTATAATCAGTTGAAAAATAGTATTTAATACTCACTTGTATGGATCCTGTAGTTCTTCGGTAACAAAGTTGAGATAGTTCCATCCACCGAACGCGAACAGTCCGGAATAAAATGCGAGAGCAATACTTCCAGCATCATATTTGCCTTCGAAGGGTTTTTCGAAATTTTCAGTGTGACCTAAAAATTATTAAAAATTGTATTGACTTAATTGTAATAAAACATCTATTTCGTTTGTTACATAAATCATTAAAAATTTAACAAAATCACTTTTTATTGTATCATTAAAAAAAAATAATTGTGTAAGTTTATTTGTAATTAAGGTTATAAAAACAAAATTAAACTACATGATGAGGACATGAAGAGAGTATTTTATTACAATTTTTTTAAATTATTGATACTTTGAAGTCAATTTAATATTTCAAAAGGTTTTATTTAACCTTTTTTGTTAACCAACACAATACCCTAAAGTCTAACAAACACAAAACTACTTCTACTTACGGTATATTAAAAGTTTAAAATAAAATAATATCTCTATGAGTCAATTAATTATATGGAATTCCCTAAAAGATTTATATTTTTATCATTTTCTTATAAAGTAAATATTTCAAGCTTAACGTATGTATATAAAAATGCTAAGGAACTTTATTTAATAATACATAATAATTTTGTTTATTTACAGAAATCTTAAAACGTAGATTTACGAGACAGTACGAGTTGAAATAATACTTACCTATACAAATATAATATAAGCCGGCGATAATAATAATGACTAATGCCAAAAGCTTGGAGGTAGTGAAAACATCTTGTATTCGCATAGTCCAGCGTACACTTATGCAATTGATCGCAGTGAGTATGCCTGTAATAAAAGAAACATGTATAAATTTATATATAATATATATATGGATAATACTTATTTTAAATAGTAACTTTTTTTATTTTAAATAAATAATGACAATATTTTTACATCTATATTCAGAACACATATCACTACTCGTTTATCCACTCTACCTGCTACCAACGATCTTGCGTTATTTGGGCCATATTGCCCGGAGACAATCAGAAAACCTGGATAAACTGATTGACTGATATTAGTCCGCTAACCATCATCATCATCAGCCGATAAACGTCCACCACTAGGTGCAGGCCTCCCCCAAAGATCTCCAATCCAATCGATTCTGTGCAGTCTGCATCCAACGGTTCTCCGCGAGTTTTATATCATAGGTCTACTTGTAATGGGCCAGCACTGCGTTTACCGGTGCGCAGCTGCTACTCTAGGTTCTTACTGCCCCATCGGCCAACATAAAAGCTTTACTAGACATTAATATTTAAAATGCCCTGAAAATTTCCGAGGATAGAGCAGCGTAGAAGCAGCTGACAAGCACAACCTAAATTCGTTAAGTGCAAGAAAGAGAAGAAGATTCAGAAAAATTATTTTAATTGCTTTCATGACGCAGTAGTTCCTAGACCACATAATGTGGAGTTTACAATTAGATTTTATGAAACGTGTACTATTATCTATCTTCATATTACAAAACTACACCTACAGCAACATTACTGTTGTCTGTCAAATACAGGAATCAAAGTATTATGTAATTGTCACTTAACATCACGTGAAATTGAAGTGAAATATTAGGCAATCGACGATAAAAACTGTTGACAAAAACATTTGTAATAAGTAAAACTAATATGACATGTAATGATAAATATTATTTATTGAAAACTTAGTTTTGTAACAGCTACACCAAAAAATTTTTTCAAAGCTTTGTGGACTCTTCTGCGTTTCTATTTCATTCAAGCAATGTAATTTAAAACTTACAATTTTAAATATTTTTTCTCAAGTGAATGTAACACTCATTATTATTAATTATTACTCATTATGTTACGTTCATTATGAATTACGTTTATTACTAGTCTTCGTAATAAAGTTCGTATTACAACAAAAGATGTTTTTAACAAATAGTCCGTTACAAGTTATTAAGAATTTTATAAGTGAAACACAACCAAAAATACTTGACCGCTTGCTAAAAACAGTTTGAATGCCAAATAAACATCTAATTGGTATTCGCAAACCATAGTACTTATAACTGGATCCCTCCAGTTGTATTTGTGGTTTACGGTAAAGGTTTTAAACAAATAGACTAGAATGTCTTTTTTACTTTAAAAGCCTCAATAGAG
>DWLS01004950.1:0-13279 GCA_018246255.1 Pachliopta kotzebuea | reverse complement strand
TTTTTTTTTTAATTTACACATTTAATCAAACAAAAATACGTAATTTATATTCTGTTTATCTAATTACTTATTGCTCTAACCTTCAAATGCTTTGCAGCATCAGATGTCTTAACGCCAAGGCTATCAGACACTAATTGCGTCATGACATCTGTCACTAATATTACCGTAATCACAGGTGCTGCAAAGCATCCGACGTTAGTACTATTAACAGCTTTAAAGTAGCATGATAGGACTAAAACTCTACTGGTGATAGGTCTCTGTTGCTGGAGACCGTCTAGGTGGGTACCACTACAGCTCCTATTGCAGTCGATAAACACCAGTGTGTAAATTTTACTGTGTTCCACTTTGAAGGGAGCTGTATACTAGTGAAATTACTGGGGTAACTAGACATTATACCTTATCTCTAAAGGTGAAGTACAAAATGTGATGCTGGGTAATACCATTTGACCCGGTGACGCGTCTCATTACCCCGACGAATAAAAAAACTATAATTATTATTAAAAGCAGCATTAACACCGAATATCATAATATAATTTAAACCTATCAACAACATCTCTAGTTATTTTCATAAGTAAACGTTATACACAAAACCGTTATAAGCAAAGTGGACTCATGATCTGGTGAAGGTCACGAAAACTCACTGAAAGGGTAGACTTTATACAACAGTAGTCATCTATGAACTGATGATGAATGTACTATTTGTCAATAATCCCTATTTTTAAATCGGGTTACTACTCAATTTAAAATACTATACATTAACAAAGTTAAAAAAACAAAATATTTTCATTTAAAACCTATCCGTCAAAGAATAATATTCATGGTGCTATTAGTAGTCTGTATGTGTATTAAACGTAAGCATACATTATTATGCAACGCTTACAAGGCGGATAAGCTGCCGTATCAAAAAGCACATCCACTATTTATTTATAGTATGAAACTTATTATTATAACGTTTATTTATGTTATAAACCGTACTGTTTATTTTATATAACATACTCCCTTTTTCACCCATAAACTCCTCCCAAAATTATTGTAGATCTTCATGCTAACGGATAAAAGTTTCGACGTCCACGTTTGATTTAAAAGCTCTTAAAAGCTCCAAAGATTTACGACTGTTACTGTTATACAGATGTTAAGGAAATGATACGCCACTGACGTATAACAAACTGGACGGCGGGAGACACAACCTGACAAGTATTGAGTTACTGTACGTTGCCCGTTCGAGTCCCGGTTAATTTTACTCCATATCACGACAGGTGGCACCTCTCAATTCCTCAAACACGTAAAAGTAAAAGCAAGGCAAGGTTGTCCTTTGACTAATAGTCGCTGTGTAGGGAACAGCGAGCGGGGTTGCCCAAATTGTGGGTGAACAACCTCTTAATGCTTGGAGGAGACATTTTATTTTTACCATGGATCGAGGCTCCGTTTGCCGCCGTGAACAGTCAGATTGAATTTAAAAACTCAAGAGGATAAAATGTTCTATTTTTATGACCATTATAAATTTAATAATTACAACTGATTTGTTGATCTTGCAGCTGTGTTACTTGAATCATTATTTTCAATGGATTTATATTTAGTTTAAAGTTCATCGTGTTATCTACATGTTTAGTACTTTCTTTTAAACCGCCTGATAGACAATAGTGTCTATAAAATTATTACCGTCAGTCGTTAAAGAATGTTACTGTAATTTGTTTAGTAAAAAATCGTATTTTCTTTTTGTGATAAACACGAGGGCATTGCACTTCATAAACGATAAAACATACTCTCACAGTATTTACATGTTTTATCATATTATTTACAAATTGTTCGATGGTTTCAATCAATAGAGTGCGCGTAAACATAACATTTGTATAAATGAGAGTACCACAAATAAACCGATAGTATATAAATTAATGTAAGTAGCTAATTTACATATTGATTGTGAATAATCGCGGAACAGCTCCGTCGCCGGTCGACGTACGAACAAAAATACCGGGTCGTTATCATTATCAGTTTAATTATAGCGGAGCGTGGACCCCGGCTGCACGAGTCAAGGGTACGTTCACTCGTTCCCAAGTTCAAAGGTCATGAAGGTCACGGTTGAAACATTCGCCACAGAAATTGTATAAAGTTAACGTTTCGTACCGTCTGCTGTTCCGCCGCGACCTTGAACCGAACCTCTATCGATTATATATTTACTTTTAGCATGGTCATAAATTAATTGATAAATTTTCATTTATTCAGAAATCTTAAAAAATTACAGAGTTCATTTTTATTTTATACCACCAACCTGGGTTCCTATTGATAAAATTAAATCAAACCAAATATACCACTAAGAGACTAAGAAAAGTGAGCTTAACCTACAGATTGTAGACAGTACTTTAAAAGCTATAGGTATTCCATGATAACTATGACATCAGGACATCAATCACTCTAGTACTTAATCACTAAGAACAGTTAAAATCCAGTAAACAAGTCTGTAATGCTGTATATATTAGTTATGGAAGATATATGTATAAATAACATTGGTACTCGGTTTAATCAAAGTTCAGATATTTACAGGGAATTGCAGCAACACTTTCTGTTAAAAGGAATGTGAACTTTTTGGGTATTAAGAGTTGACAAGAAGAAGTAAACAGATAAAATAAAGGAAAAAGATACTACAAATGGATTATTAAAATATTTTATTATTAAGTCATTAATCATTAATAGTCATTTAGACAGTTGTGATATTTTTTTATCAAAGTGAACTTGGAATATATTATCAAATTTTAACGAATAAAACTAGTTTAGTAAAGTAAAATTTAAATAGAACCATACTTGTAGTATAGAGAAGATTTATATTTAAAAAGAAAGGAGCGATTATGAAGTTACTTTGATCATTATTTATATTAAACTATCTAAATCTTAATAAAAATACTACAACTTTTTTACACGAAGTGACTATCAACATTAGCCAATGTAAGTCCACTGTTAGACATAATTATGAATGAAATAAGATATTTTGTAGCTTGGTTTATTTCACTTGATTTTTATTAAAGTAATTTTCATAATTTGCTATTTTACTAGAAATTTGTCTGCTTTTACATAGAATTTGGATGGTATCAATTGAATCCGCACACAACTACACTTTACAATACTTTTAGATATTGTAATTAAAGGTAAATGCCCTTTAATTAATTAGTTCTTATTAATAAAAGTATAATAGATAAAGTCGTTATTGTATTATGTAGATAGTTTATATTAATGATTTTATAAATGATCTATTGGTTATCTTGTATTAATAGCAACACCGCCGTACAATAAGAAGACATTCAATAAAACATTCAAACGTATACATTTCATCATCAGTCATAAAGAAGTAATCATGTGATATTTGTTCATCTTTATAAATGACGTTAAAATAAAGAGAATAATAAAAACAATGATGAATTAAAGATTATGAAACCGCATATGAACTTTGTTCCGGGTTCACATCGTTATGAGCTCCCCCGAACCTGTATTTAATCATTCACTTTAATATTTTATCGATTCAGCACTGATAAATATCGATATCGATCCTTGATCTTTATAAACTGTACAGTGTAATAATGATAAAATAAATGAGACAGGCATTTTAACAATAATATTAAAAGGAAAAAAATTTGTTGAAAAGATGACATAACATATTTATTTGACTTTTTTACACTTAATAAAAATTAACGTATACCGAAGGTATTATTAAAAAAAAAAACTTGTGATGCACAGAAATATAGCGTAAATTGTGTTACTGTATATATTATTAAAAATTTATTTTTGCCTGTTCTTTTAGTTTTTAAACAGTACTAAAGACGAACAACAGATCCCAATGCGGTTGATGTACTGTTTTATTTTTCATGTAAATCAATAAATAAAAAAATGTTCAGCTTACCATGTATAAATTATGTATCAAGCTATTATATAATAGTACTTTCAACTTTATCAATACTAGTTTTGCTCTACGTTAGGTAACTGTGTGAAAGACTATAGTGTTGCCTTATGAATCTTCAGTATCAAAATTCATCATTGAATTAAATAGACATTTATATCTTTATATACTACAATATAAATAAAAGCATTCACACCTTATTTTAGAAAAAATATTAATATTATTATAAAGAATAAAATAATCATGAAAAAAAGGTATGATACAAAATTAAAGCTTTTCCCTCTACATTAGTTTACATGGTTAAAAATTTCGTCGATTAAAATAATGTAAAGACCATTGACCTTGATGCTAAATTACTTTATAGTATGTTTAACCTTGAATTTAAATTTAAACTGCAGTACAGTTAAAAAGTTACAGTAAGGAATCTTCAATAAATTTTATTATTGCTATACAATAAAAGGAATTCATGTATAAATAATGTTACGTATAATTTGTTACGAATTCACCGTTTCGACGGATCCGATTGTAAGATTGAATTATTCTGAATAAATGTTTATAAGATCACGTGACCATCTCGACCTGAAGCTGCTTAAATTATCGTTGTATTTGCTGGTGAGGAATTGTACCGGATCTTTGATAGGCTCGCAGTAGCTGCCGGCTTCCCTTGATTATGTATCGGTGGATCGTTAAGTATCGACAATGGTGTTTCCGGCTCCCCACGGTGACGTCGCGCGATTGTTTGCGTGAATGCCCTTCCGTTTGTTTGTGTGTGCCGGTGTCTTTGTGCGTGTAGGATCGCGTTACAGCTGAAACTCGGGGCGCCTGCCGAAAAGTGAGGTCGTCGACCCGGTCAGAAGCGCGGCCGTGTAGCGCGACCAGAACAACTCGGTACTGTGTCTGAAGCCATGAATGCATTTATTATAGTTTTATTAAAAAAAAATGGGAATTTATAACGAAACTAGACACATTGTGTCTCAAGGCAACGAGCAAATTGATGTTGTATGTATCTTTAGCTACTATTATTGCCGTGAAAGCTTCATCGGTTCGAGAGACCGCGAATCCGGACTCAGTAATCTGAATATATCATCACAAACTGTGCCAGGTTGTTATTGTAAAAAAATACAGACATTAAATTCACTATTCATTTATCAAGGGATAAACTTCGTATTATAACTGATTACCCATATAACACCTTCCACTTTTTGACACATAATTTGAAATTTATCCAACCTAGTAAATAAAACTCTATCGTTTTTCAAAACGAGTCATTAATTCTTGTTGACTACTACTAGACTACACTACAATAAATAATTATTTATGGCGTAATTAAATATATTATTACAGTCTCAATTAGATTCTCATAAATAGTAGATATTTTAGGCCATAATTTGGCCATGGCATTAGCCCATAGTTTTTAAGAACTTTTAACTGGTAACGATTATGAAAATCTTTTTAACACTATTTCTTTAGATTATATAAAACTAAACTTAATAGACTTTTTGTTATACTGATTTTGTTACTATGATTCAAAGTGAAAGAATAAAGTAGTAAAGAAACAGTGGGAAATAAAGAAGAGAAGATAAAGAAATATATTCTGTTGCATTTAAAAGGAAAGTATCAAAGTTTATATGTTTCGTGATATGATACGGTTATCAGTCATTGCCGTTAGTGAATTAGTATTATCAGGTTCAAGTATCAAGCGTCATTGGTTGTTGTATGACGCGTGGTGATATATTTGGTGACATTGAACCGGGTCCATTGCCAACGACCTCACTCCTCGGGGAAGCTCGCCGGTTTGCGTAATCGCTCCTGCGTACGGGACGCGACCCGGCCGCACACACACAGCCGCGCCGCCCCACCAGCCTTACCAGACCCTCGACACTATTTACCCTTAACTGTTCTACAGTTACCTTACTAACTAATTACACGAGCAAGAATTTCACCTGAAGGTAAGTGACACGTTTAACAACATAGCACTAGTTTAAACAGTATACGCAATACCGCATTGCGTCGAAT
The DNA here is from genome assembly GCA_018246255.1 of Pachliopta kotzebuea. Taxonomy (NCBI): domain Eukaryota; kingdom Metazoa; phylum Arthropoda; class Insecta; order Lepidoptera; family Papilionidae; genus Pachliopta; species Pachliopta kotzebuea. The sequence continues at coordinate 7,377 of DWLS01004950.1, read as the reverse complement.
TGAAACATTTGTTAATTCTCGTTACTCCAGTAATTTTTCTAACTGACAACGCCCTTCAAACACAGTAATGTTTACAAATTACTGTTTGGCAGTAGATATAGAAGACGCGGTGGTACCTACCTAAACTGTCTCCGGCAATAGAGACCTAGTCAGATTAATATTACCTTACTGCTTGCAATGAATATAAAAAAAAACTAACAGCTACTGCTTCCGTAGCGCTGTGACTAAGAGCTGGTCTTATTCCACGAAGGTCCTTGTCCAGTACCGCATGCTGCGGGAATTTAATTAATGGTAGGCTTACTTCACCCTTATATTGTAAATTTACAACTATGTTACGGTATGAATTTGAACAGGAAATAAGCCTAAGAATTCATACTGATAGTTTAAACGAGTTATTAAAATGTAAATTAGTCAGAAATAAGTTTATAATATATTGCCAAAGAATATGTAATATATATTGTTAATAATAGAAATTAGTATATTTAACAATGACTATATACACATATGTGTATGTACAGGTTTTGTTATAGTAGATGATAAGATGGCATAAGTACTAAAAGATGTAAATATAAGTTAAAAAAGCACTGAATAATAATATCAAGGAAAAGCAGAAATTAAAAACAAAATTACTGCTATTACACATGATAGCCAGAGTATTCTGGGTAAATGCGCTTGCTTCATCATCCATTGTAAATAAATAAATATTGTTCGAAATCCTTTTTGTTATCATTATATATGATTGTAATTTTTCTATAACAATCATATCGTACAATATTCTCAGCGAATTTAAAACATACAAATAAAGTTTTTATGATAGTACACTATGAATTTGTTTAAAAATCTAATTTAAAGTTTTATGTAAATGTAATGCCATTTGTATTATTTGCAATTTACGATAAAAAACTTTTTGGATGAAAACTACTTTGTACGAATATTAAAGAGTTCTCTTTGGATGTGAATATAAAGCGTCTGTTGAAATGTTTCATCACTAAAACGCAACGTTTCTTTTTAAAACTGTCGCTTCTAAAGAAGCAATTAATTCGGGCCCCTTTGCCTCCACGTACCGTAGCACGCTCACTACATTTTAAGTGGATATAAAACTAATGATCTACTTGCCAAGTGAACAGCATTTTTCATTCCTAAAATTATCCGAACAAATTCATCTAATTCGTCTAGTCTTAAACTAATGGGTTTCCTTATCTGTTATACGGTATATACCTATTAAAAGGTTTTAAAAAAATATTAAATAATGTATGTTTTTTTAAAAATTCGCTTAATGTAATTATGAAATGATAAAATATATTTTTTATATATAAATCAATATCGACGTATACTGAGTTTATGAATTAATCTAGAAGAAATTAAAGTAACTAGAAAGTCCCAAATGCAGATAATATATAACAGATTTATACATATAATAGAAAAATATTAATACTATACATCGAAAAACAGATGAGTATGGTTTCTTAGTATACCGATAAATAATTTCTTATACATTTAAAAGATATATTAGTTTATTATATTTTCGTAGATATCACATAATTGCGTAAATTATCAATTTTTTTAACAAGTTATAACTAACTAAAAAAAGGCTTTTTAAAAGCATTATTGTATGTTAAATCTCTTTAGTTTATATTGATCAGTGATTCTTTATAACGGTTCTTTTAAATTAACCCATGAATTGAATATGTAAGAGATTCTAACCCCTTTTTGGTCACGTGAAAAATGTATAATATATAAATATAGTAGATTGGTAAGTAACTTTTAATTTTTAATTATTGCTGTAATAACAAGGAGAGTTCGAAGTATTGATACGATACAATATTGAAGCCCGAATTTATTACAAATGAAATTTTATCGTAATCGATGTTAATGAACTCTTTCGGCTTGAAATTGAAATTGCAACGTAACTCTGATCATGTGTTAATGTAGTTGCGGGTGTAATAACCTTAATAGAGAGATAATATTGTTAATTAGTTTTAAACTACACAAAAATAATTAAAGATAACATGAAAACTCACCAACACAATCAAAACTTACTTGTTTGGAATATGAAGACACTAATTATTCCCGAACTTAAATTCCTCTTAATTATATAAATTTCATGTGGAAACTAACACTTAACTCAGTAAAGCCTATATAAGTTTACATATAGTTAAATCTTCTTCGCGAATATAAATATGGTAAAATTTACTGATGGTATGTCTATTGTCGAAGACCCTATGTATACCACTGCTGCTTCTATATCTTTTTTTAATCGAAGAGGCAACAAGACTAGCAAGATATTCACCTGATGGTAAGTGAAATGCTTGCCTGTAGGCAACGTGGTACTGGTTGAGACATGGTGTTAAGTCTCGTTACCCTAGTAATTTCACTAGTATACAGCGCTCTGTAATACGGAATACAATAATGTTTGTACAGTACTATCTGGTGGTAACTACCAAGATGTTCTCTGACAACAGAGACCTACCACAAATAAATCTACCGCCAAACAGCAGTATTTAAAATTTTCTGTGTACCGGTTTGAAGGGCGGTGTAAATAGTGAGATTACTGGGGTACTTTTAGGTCTCAAGGCAAGGACCGCAATATGGTCGTGGGTATACCATTTTAAGCAGCACCACCTAGTCATAGTTAAGCATATCACTTACTATTAGGTGAAGGTCTGGCTCGTCTTGTCGCTTCGTTAAATAAAAATTATAATTTGAACCTAACTAGATTTTATTTATAACAAAAATTGTAAGGCTCGAATTTCGTTAATTTAAATACAGTACATAATTTAGGGGGATCTTTAATTAAGCATTTAAGTGATTACTACAGGTTCTAACTAATTAGTAACGATTTAAAATTTACGTAAAATTTATTATTATTGGATGAAATAATTAAAAAAAAAATCATTTTTACAAAATACACAATGTAAGTGGTCAGGTTCTTAAACTGTTTAATAATTTCGGAATTTCAATAATACGATAGAGTATAGACGTTTAAAGAAAGTCAAGGCTTTGCAGAGGGCACAGCGCAGCGGCAACGACGGTGTACACTCGCCTAGACCGTAACCACTTTCACTGTCGCCACCACTGTCCACGGTCACCGAACGAACCGTTACCACTTGCCGGTGAACAGTCGCGCTGTTGTTCGACGCGCAATAATTACCAATCGTGTTTTGATTCATAAAAAAAGATCACAGTAACTATGGCGTAATTTGAAAAAAAAAATCCTTCTTTTCCATCTCTTTTAAAAAGATTACAGTATATCGCTTCTCTTTTATATTTCCCCACATCTCTTCAGCCAGTTTTCTTCTCTCTACACAGTATTGTGTACCATACTTAGCTTGCGCAGTCCATCTCCGCGAGCTCTAGATCCGATGAAGCACTCAACGGCAGTAAAAGTGGCCAAGGGCGTTAACATCAATATAAAATATAAATATATATTGATCGGCATTATCTGCAATCGCATTTCGAGCAAAAACATTGTAAGGTCAAAGACATGCAGTGCGTGTGCACGGCGAGGAGACGCCGAAGAGTTGCAATTAATGTACGGAACCTGTTGAGAGAGTGAGTCACGGAAGGAACGAGCACGTGTGCGGTTACGTTGCGTGTGGAAGGCGGCGGGCGGGCGGGTCGCGCGAGGGTCCGACTCCCGGCGGAAGGGTCCCGGAGGAGCGGACCAGGCGGGGTGGCGCGGCACTGTGCCGGTCAGTCACCGCTCCGCCGGCGCGCTGTGCGCTCGCCGTTGCGCCGTCTCGCCGCCCGCCGCTCGCCGCTCGCCGCCCGCCGTCTCACCGCTCTCATTGTCCCGAGTCGCTGTCACCTCGCATGTTCCTCCGACCTGGTGCGCCCCCATGTAAACCCATGACGTGACACTACCACAGTCCCGTGTTATAAAGATTTTTTCAGTGCATCGCGTACTTTTATGTGCAAAACAGTGTCAAGTGACTCGAAAACGAGGATTATTAAGGATACTATTGCCGATGCTGCAGAAGGCAGTCCGTTGAGAAGTCCAGGTCACGATGTGATAAATACTATTTATGTTATTGTAAACGGCGCCTTTGTTATGAAAATGTGCCCGATCTCTTAAGAGATAAATGTGTATTTTTAGGCGTAGCTAGCTAACTGCGTAGATTTCCTTAAATAAACCTGAGAAAAAGTCCTTCGAGACGTATTATCATCATTACACTATTAAAAGCACAACTCAAAATTTTATAATAAATTTTACTGAAGACAAGTTTTACAAAAACATTAAATTTTGTAACAATTGATACGACAACAGCTTTATTATTTTTTTTAGTTTTGCCTTTGCCTTTTTATTTACTATAAAATATATCATATTTTTACTTAGTTATTTACTATAAAATGAAACTATTAGTTTTCATTGGACTTATATTACATTTTTTTATTAAACTTTACTGAACAAGTACAAAATTTAAGTAGTATTATGTATAAGAATTTCTCACTAAAGACACATTCACAAGCTCTATTAGATTTAAAGGTAGTTTGATTTTCTGTTAGGAAACTAATAAAATTGATATTAATAAATTGATATATTGATAAATAGAAATTGGAAAATAGGCAGTTTCTTGTCATTTTTAATATTAATTATACATAAGTGATTAATGAGTAATTTTTAATACCTAAAGTATCTTGATAATTTTTCTCTTCTTTCTACTTCCCTCTGATGAATTATGTAACTAACATGGAATGATTACAATTTACCAAGAGGGACTTTTCTTGAAGGAAGATATTATGAGTCTGATAATTTTTTTAGATTTTCATAGTTTTTTAAATGGTGTCTTCGGTTTTGAATTAGGTAAAAGGAAAAAATTTCTTGTTGAAGTTAAACGATGGGTCGTAGAAAGAAATTTTTATGGGTTTCGTTATAGAGTATACCTTACTCTACATTAAAGACCCGATTTTTCACAGCTGTGACTACCACGATTTACTGTTGAATTAGTGAAAGAATAGAATCCATTCCTCCCTTCGATCATGATTGTGTGATCATTACAGAATGATTTCTTTAATTCGAAAGGCAATGTACCCAGTGAAACTATTGAGCTGACTTTATTCATGCTTTCTAATATATTATGGTGGCCACTTTCAAAATACTGGACAGCATCACATTGTTATGATATATCATATACAATAAAGTTAATGCCTCGTTTAATGAACTAAATTTGGTTATTTCTCCCGTTTAAATAATTGATAATATTATTGCCCCTTAATTTTAAGTTAAAAAGAATTTGTTGTTTTATGAAGAGTAGGATATCAGACAATCCTTTATCTTAAGTATTCTCCCTATCACTATTTACTTATGTATGAAATACAGGAGCAGTTAACTAGTTAGTTTGGTCTTTCAAGGTTATATTTCTAAATCAGTTAAAAACAAAACATTCTTGTCATCTCGATTTTTGTCGTTTTTATAAGTAAAACTATATTTCACGTAATCCAATAAGACTATATAGTAACGAAATAATTTACTTTGTGATCTTTGTTTTTTTTAATTAGCCATGTTAAAGTTCATCTGGTGATAAGTGTAACGATTTGTATAAATAACAACTATAAGGTAATATTTGTCTCTATTTACGAATTCATGTCGCAGTAAAAGATGTTTATAAATAAACAATTATTAATAGTAGATTTCTATTTCAGAAAACGTTCAAAATACCAGTGTTATTTGCAACATATCGCTGTGTACTGATGAGGAAGTTAATTAGTAACATTACTATGTTAACAAGACAACTTTTCATGGATGTGCTGTATAATATCACTAATAATCACGTGAAATGTTCCCGATGTCGTTAATAAAATGAAATTACGGTAAACAATTTCTGATTGATTCATTTTACTAAAATCAGCAATGTTTATACTAAACATTTAAATAAAAGTATCTAAAGATAATTTGTACAAACATTTCTTAACAATTAATTGGTATAAAGTAGAAAAAATCTTATGGAATTCGTCGAAATCTATTTCTGTTTATAACGACGTACAAAATAAGCGGAAATTCAATAATACTTGTAAAAAAAATCCGGCAAGCTCTGTCAAGGTATACTAAATATTTTACATGGAGAAGGTGATTGAATTAATCCTGTATACAATTGTAAATATATGTGAATTTAAAAGAAATGAGTTATTGATTTTACAGTGTATTATCAGCCATGGATACATGGAATGAAGTGATTGAAGTCTAGACATAGTCATCATGAAATACCTGTAGCTTTTTTAATTAGAGTTTAATGTCTAAACTACATAAGATGTGCTTACTGCCTTTAAGTCTTCTACCCATCTAGAAGTCAAAGAACCAGTGATCTTGAAACAATTTTGATTTATGTAGATAGTGTTGTGATTAAAAATAATATTGTTAGGTTAAGAAAAAAATATCTTGAGTCATTTCAAACCGAAATGTTTACTGAAATATTTTAAAAACGCGTGAATCGTTAACTAGATAAAACTTAGAATAGTCTCAAAATATTTTACATGCTTCCGTTGTTGGTGACCATAGAGGTAATATAGCAACATATACCGTCAAAGATTTCAGAATTCTAACTTGAAGGGCACTAGGGAATTACGAAGGTAACTAATATACGGCTGTATATCTTAAGTAACACTACATTTTTAGAAGCAGTGTAAGCGAAGGTATCTTCTACTCGTATTGTTACATGAAACAAAATTAAAGATTTTTCTATTTACAAGCAATTTTTTTAGTATTATTACATTGAAGGCATATTAAAAAAATTATTTTCTTAAATCATCACTTCCGGTGAAAGTTTGTGGTGCTGTGCTAAATATCAAAATATTTAGCACGTTGACGCGTGGTTCCGTATTAAAATATCCAACTTATTGCAATTGCCAAAGTGTAGTCTTCAAGTCGACAATTTCCTTTCTAAATATTCATTTTTAAATAAAAGATATAGAAGCTTTTATTTATATCAATATTACTCTTATTAAATAGTGATAACTACATTCTACGTTAACGTAAGTTTAAAGGTGAACTCTACTTTCATATTTATTGTCATTAGGTAATTATTAATTGGAATATAGTTTTGGTTTATTTTAGTAATACATAGATCGAAACCTACTAATATTTTTTACAATAAATATACTTATTTTTATACAACTATTACTAAATGATTATAACAATAATAATGTTGTAAAAAGAATACAAAAAAGTACATTAATAAAGTTGCCATGACTTCTTTATTTTACATTTATACTTTAGGTCAAGTTATTAATTTTGAAAACCGGAATTTTTATAAATTACTACTTGCTGGAAGAAATTGGACGACTTAGATATTAATAATTATCTGTGTTCAAACTCTTTGGACATATTAAAAAGAATAAGTTTAAAATATATTTGAAGTTTGTCAAAGAAAAGGTTTGACA
>DWLS01004949.1:0-13279 GCA_018246255.1 Pachliopta kotzebuea | reverse complement strand
CCGCGTTAAAAAAAAAAAAAAAAAGTGTCCTTAAATAAATAAACTAAAGCAAGACTACAAATTTGTCTTTTAAAACATAAAAATAGAATCAGAAAGCATGACTAAATATGACTTGTTACTTTTATCAGTTTATTAATTTCTAATAATCCGGCGTCAAGGACGTCCAACAAATAGAAACAATTAAACACAGCATTTGATTAACTCTATTACTGAGAAACTTTACGACAACAGATTTTAATCAAAATTTAAAACGGAAAACAATTTTTTTGACGGAGATTCGCTTGAAAAGAACAAAAGTGGATACGGTCAGCAGTAGCTTGAAACTTTTACTGTTTTTTTGTTTAAAGCACTAAAGTACAAAGAATATTCTATTAAAAATCTAGGTGAAATGTTTTACAGCCTAAGAGGCGTTCACTTCCTTTCAACTGGTGGTGTGGTGAAGATCGGACTGAATAAGTCTGAATACTCAAGAAGATTATAAACATTATTAGACAGCACACGTTACTAGAGAAGTATATATTATATGTCCAACAATGGACGTCCATTAGTTGAAATAAAGAAAATGATGATGACGACTTTTTTTTAGTTCAGTTCAATAACAACATAAGTTAACATGATAACGTCGCATCTGTCAAATATTCATACCATTCTATTACTTTATAATTACATATGTAGTTTACAGTAAAATATCAATGAAAGTATGTTTTTAAAATATTTTATTATTTAAACGTAGGGGAAAATAATAAAATATGCAATATATTTTGTTTGAAAACGTCTCCTAATGCATTATGGAAAAGATGTTCACATCGTCGCGTTACATTAAAGTGTACAGTGTAAGTACAGTTGTGTATAAACGTCACTAGAACGATTTAGAAGCAATATACATTCGTGAATCAATGCTCTGATAACGAATAAGGTACTTTTTACTCAAATGACCTTATGGTCATTTGAATATAAATCGTGAAAGAAATTCCCCAATATAATAAGGACAAAATGCAGTAATAAAAGTTATTTACATGTACCATGTATTTTTTTAAATATCTATAAAGAGAAATCGGTCAACATTAATGTACATTAAACTACAGGTTTTCATCCTTTTTTAAAAATGTATGAATTACAAAAAACCAAATAACAAATGATACAGAAACTCCTGCATCTGCAATAAAACTGTACAAACATGACCGTGTAACGATTTTAAAGGGAAACTGATAAAATTACTAAAGTGACAAGACTTAACATATCTTCCGGCGACGATTACAATGTAATGAAATGATAGCATTTTTGTAAATAAGTAAATGGGAATAAACAGAAAACTGATAAAAGAAAGGAGGTTTTTAGATGAGTCTTGTGGGCGGTGTGAAATGGATTTCATGAAACTAAAGAGCGTAACAAAAAAAGACAATTGTAAATGTATTTATTGGGTTTAGGCTGTGAGAGAATCAGATAAAAAGCATTTTCATAGTTTCGCTGCCTTTCGTCTCTTCTTTGTGCTTTATGGTTCATAATATCCTCCATGCTGATGTATTAGGGCACCAACACGGCAATTGCATGCAAACTGCAAACAAGTATTTGAAGAGAGAGAGGTAGAGAAACGTATAATTTATGGTTTGTGAATAGTGTACGAAATCAAAATGCTTCAATTTATCTCTGCTTTTTTCTGTTTACCATCTCCAAATCGTATTCATCTTATTCTCTTACAAGTTAATCATAATACAAAGTTACATTTCCGGCGCATTCCACGCGTTTTTTTTTTATTTTATTATATAAAAAAGACATTTTTCTTCAAATATTTTATAACACCGTTTTCGTCTTGATCAATTCTCACACGGGCGGGGAATAACCTGTGCCTTAACCAAGTGTACAACAGTTACATATTGGTATAAGACGCGGTAATTTATATAGTTTCAACACAGTGGCCGCCTTGTGAGATCAGAAAACCGATCTTATAAACACTGACGCATTAAAGTTTAATTGAAATTATAACAGTTTTGTGCACAACAGTAACAGTTAAAATTTTATAATAGAAAATAAATAAGTTTAATATTTATGGCGCACAAAAATATCGTGTAATAGTGTATCATAAATCATTAGTAAGTATTTTTGATAACTATTTAATATTCTAGCAGCTCTGATTGATGTAATACATCTTTGATAAAAGTCTATACCTAGCAGTGGATTCACATATCTCTCTACTTATATATATTTGTATATTACCCGTATGATACCGTAATTAAATTGAGTATACAAGAAATAAAATTAAAATACTTAGACAAAAAGTAAATAATATATTAAAACATTTTTTTTTATTTAACAATTGTCATAAATACACAAAGTTAAAGCAAAACACAGTAATTACTTTTAAATTATCACATCCCATTGATCGCTAACATTTTTGCTCATTAAAGTTTTTCGTTATTTATTAAGTAATTATAAATAATGCAATTTATCTACCTACTGCTGAGACTTTAATTCTTTCACAGATTGAGAGTAAAAGTCATCTATCTACCAGGTTGGCAAAGTGCGAGTTTGTTATTTAATAGTTTTTTTATATAAATTAATATACAAAATATAAATAAAACCTGAGTTACTTAACTCCAATAGTTTCTAATTCATTATTTACATCTATTTAGTACAACATTTTTTTTTGTTATACATGTAATGTGATCTGTAAAACCCTATTAAAAAGGAAAAGTAAACATATTGATCATACGTTAATTTTGTTGCTTTTGCATATTAAGTAATAATTTTTGTTAAAAGATTGCCAATTCTTTTTTATTTTCGCTGATATAGGAACATGTCTAAAAGATAAAAAAATATCGATGTCATTATCTATATCCATCATGGATATTTTCCGTACTATGCGCGTAACGTCTGCCGTGGTATCGCGTCATGACGCTCAACGTGTTTGTTTTTGTTTTCTCAGTCAAAAGTGTGGAGTTTTACGCGATGATCGTGTTTTTTGTTGTGATACTGGGGATCATAGGCATCACTATCGGCGTGCCGGCTTTGTTACCTGGTAATATTTGTTTAAATTCTATTGGTTAAAGTTGATTCAGTCTTTTGTAAACATTTGATAATTTTAACAGACGTTTTCATGTTGGATATGTATGTACATTGTAATTAATGAATTAAATGTAGTACAATTTCTATTATTCAATAGGATATGATTAATTTGGACATTTGTGAATGACAAATTACTAGTAATTGCATGTAATAAATATGTTTAACTTTCATATTACTTCTTGTTACCAATTGATTAATGAAATTATTTATGATGTAGATGATATCTTCTTTGTAACACAGATATTACATCAAAGTGTAATGTGTGTTTCTTCAGTATTTTGATGAACTAGTATAACTGTTTGTATCCTAAAATGTTTCCAGACCGCAGAAGCATTATTTAAAAAAAAAAACAGTATATTTAGGCAACATAAATTCTTTCTTGAACTTCCTAGCATATTGAATATTTGCAGAACCTTCAGAAAACGAAGTACCGACAAATGACTTTGCATTTATAACAAGGTCGCAATGGGGAGCAAGGAAACCAAAGCAACGGTTCCCTCTCAATACTCCAGTTCCATACGTAGTCATACATCACTCGTATGTACCAGCAGCATGTTACCAAAGTGCAAACTGCAAAAATGCTATGCGCAGTATGCAGAACTTCCACATGGACGATAGAGGCTGGTGGGATATAGGATACAAGTAAGTTTTATATTTTCTTAATTTAAGTTAACATGATGATAAAATTCTTACTGTGATCTCTTACCGAAAAAGTAATAAAAGAACCGATAATTGAAGGTAACGAATTTATGATATGTTATCCAAAGACCTAATTATCAACCGATCGTTGAAATACGCTATATCAAATTTATATAATATACAGGCAAATAATAAATATAAACAATATAAAGTAATATGAGAAAATGTATAAATGAATGAACCACAAATAAAACATTATTGTAGATTAGTAAAGATACAATCTCTTGAGGAAATAAGCGAACTTGACAAGGTAAAAAAGAAGGTCGTCTCCATTGACCAATAATGAATTAACTTTAAGTTAAACGGTAAAAGGTTAGATACTGTATACGCTTCTTAGGTGTTTCTCTGAGTTGATTGTGGGTCAATTCACCATATTCATATTTAAGTCATTTTCAGTTTTTAGTTCCTTCTGCATACACGCAAAAAAAAGTTATGCTGCTAATATTGTATTGCTAGATGCTAATCTTTTTTATAATTATTCTATCCTTTGTTGTTTGATTTCACGGATCCATTTTTTTAATAATCTTTGTCAAATTTTCGTGTCTATCATTTATCTTATCTTATCTGCTAACTAAATTTACTAAACCATGTACCAGTTTTTTTTTAAATTATTGAACTTATTGGCTACCGCTAGGTTCAGTTAACTATAATATATACATATGTAACTGACCATCTTATCTAATTTTTGTTGCTTTTTCCTAAAAATAATCTCATATACTACCTTTTCAGAATCATTCAAAACGAATTTGTACTTAACCTATATACTATTTCACTTGTATTACTTTACTTGCCTTAGTAGATTCTTTATCTATTTCCTAGTTTCTTTTGGCAATTAAGTATCTTATTTATGTAATAGGACAACAGGTAGTTAGTAACTTCCGTTATTGGTTGTTCACATTTAATATTTATTATGTGAGTTCCGTTCATCCGTTGCCTTCAGTCTCTGCTGTTTACGAATACATCCTATTAACAAAAGTAAAATTTAGCTTATCTCTTTGTAGTTAACTAGAGATGATGCAGATGTGGTTTTGTTCTAGCTTCGCAGTAGGAAGCGATGGTGTTGCGTACGAAGGTCGGGGCTGGGAGATACTTGGAGCACACGCGCTGCACTTCAACACAGTCAGCATCGGCATATGTTTAATCGGTGATTGGACGAGTAAGTATTTTAAATATTTTGTTATGAATAGTAATAAAATTTGTCATATCATTATAAGTTACACTAATAAGTTATTATTATGATTATTTACTTTTAACTTTTATTTACATCATTTAATACTTACGCTATCTTATAATCTAAATAAGTTATTATTAATAAATGTTACTTTTCACAATATCATTACTAGAAATTGACTAGTAGAAAACTTTTGTAATTATTAAGCTGGTCCATTGTATCTTAGATCACGTTAGTCAATAAAGTTTTTTTTTAATTATATGAATAATAACAATTTTATGCATTAACCTATCTTTCTGTTTACAAAAAAATTAAATTGAGCAAAAACAAACAATTTACATACTTTTTGACATAAACAAACAAACAAAACTAGTAAGGTTTTTTAGAAAATTATTTTACAAATATATATATATGCATATATATACAAATGTAAAATAATTTTACAATAAAAATATAAATGGTGGGTACAAAATGGTTAAAAGCACTAGTCTAAATTTAATGGTACATAAATTACCAGTAACAGAGGAATAAATTTTTTTTCAATATTTACGAAATTAAAATATGATGAAAACCTTTTCAATTGTGAAGAATATATTTTAGTTTTTTCGAAAAATTATTACCTTCTGAGAGAAGACATCAAGCCCTCAGGTTAGAAAATAATTAGAGCTCCTTTGGTTGTTTTAAGACTTTTTTCTTAATTTTCGATACTAACTTTTACTTTTAGATTATACTATCTCATGATTGTAAATTATTCTAGAAAACTATGTTAAAGTTGTTCATGCTAGTCCAAAATATTTTATGTTATATTTATACTTATTATATGTAATAAACGTTTTTGTTATTTTTTTGTTTGTTAATAGGGTCATTGCCGCCGTCGCAACAAATTAAAACAACTAAGGCACTTATCGCAGCGGGTGTTGAACTCGGCTATATCAAACCGGACTACAAGCTAGTAGGCCACAGGTATGAAAATTTTTATACAAAAATCAATATGAAAATAAGTAGTTTACAATGTTTAGGTAAATGTAATAAACTATCCAGATTAGCGCGCATAGTCGCCATTACCAATTGGACAATCTACTCCATGATCCTCATCATCATTTCACCTTATCGCTTTCTACTGATGAACCTATGAAGACTCCATAAATGTAATACATAGTATATAGCGACATATATGTTTACTACTGGTTGATTACTGTTGCCGGAGACCTTCTAGATAGGTATCACCGAAGCTCCTGTTACCGCCGCCCAACATCAGTAAGCAAATATTACTTGTTTCAATGGAGTTGTTGGCTAGTGAAATTACTGAGGTAAAGAAACTTAACACTTTGTAACTCAAGGCGACGAGCACAATCTGGTGCTGTGTTTACCATTTTAACCAGCACGACGTTATGTTATGGGCAAGCGTTTCACCTACCATCAGGTAAACGCCTGGCTTGTCTCCCCACCCAGTTTTTAGAAACGATTGAATTATTAAAAGTCGTATGTGTAAGAATAAAGATCTGTGTGAAATCATTGTTTAGTAAAATTTTAAAGAATATTAAAGTTTTTATTGCATTTTCTTTAAACAGGCAAGTGCGCGACACTGAGTGCCCTGGAAAAGCGCTGTATTCAAATGTCAGGTCCTGGGACCACTATTCAACCTTTCCTGCTTCACACAGAGACCTAATTTACATCGAAGAACTACCAGAAAACATAAAGGAAATTATTAGAGATGGAAACCGTACACTTGTAGAATAATTATGAATGAAAGTAATATTTATTATATAAAAACTGTACATATGTAAATATAATATTAAACTTTGTTGTTAAGGAAAACTGGTTGTATATTATTTATGCTTACTTCATATTTATACTGATAAGTTTGGTTTTATTCTATAGATTTAGATATTGCAGACGGATCAATAAACATAATCAATCGCCAGATTTATATTTAACAACGATTAATGAGCCATGATTGATTTACCTATCCATGACGTTTCCAAGAAGCAAATATACTTAATCTTTGAAGATACTTTGGTAATCGAGTCTTCAAACAAAGACTGATAAACAAAATCATAAGCAATGAGTAGCAATCTTTTATTATTCAAGAATATCAAAAAGTAAAAAAGATTTAAATAACTTAACAGTAAAGACTAAATTTTTTAATTTCATGTAATAATCGAATATCAAGTTTTAATAACAAATAACTGACAACGGATAACAACGTCGTTTTCGATAGATTATTTCACAGATGACAGTTTTTCCATGAATAATGTTGTTTTTGTTATCATTATTATATCTAAAATAATAACAAAGTTTAATTAACAATAAGCATATTTCCATTTTTTAAATAAAAATACGTCGTTATATATTGTGTAAGTAAACTTTTTCGATTCAACAATTTATTGCAGTCGAGTGACATTGTATTTTTCTTCGTCAAGTAAATATTAGCTAATATCCCCCAATCCTTTATATTTTGTTGCAAAAATATCTGTACTGTAACTAAATTAGATTTGACATCAATAAATTTGATTGCAAATTACAGCAGGAATTAGGAATTAAAAAAACACAGTAATACACCGATTTCCACAAATAATTTTATTTCAAAATATCTCTTAATTTAAGTAATAAGAAGTGTTATAAACCGTTCATTACGTGTTACTTATAAATACATTAGTTATAGGTATTTTAATATGAATTCATTTTAATTACATTTGACACAGATGCGCGTGTTTTGAACACTGTACGTAAGCTTGGCTTTGAATTGTTATTAATTATTGGTAAATATATGTATTTTAAAATATATTCTGATAAGGCATAATACAATTAGAAAAACAGTTAAAAAGCTCTAATTCAAATAACATATTTATGACATACATAAATTAATTCATAAATATAACATGTGGAGCTTAAAAATTTCATGAATAATTTTGATGTGTAAAAATTTCACCATACAATTTTTTTTGTAAGAAACATACTGCCACTGAAATGATCTATAAAGATATTGTTCATCAATGTTCAGGTGAAATAAAAAAGAAAACTTATTGTATCGTAAATAATACATATCGAATTCGGAGGCGCTAATAATTAAATATATATATATTTAACATATCACAAGCATGTAATCCATTAAAATTTTGTTTGTCTAACATAAAAATATAGAATATTCATATGAACTAATACTAATGATTTCGTAAAATATTTATGTAGTATTTCTAAAATATTAAAAAACAAACAAATAATATTAACGCATTTTCAGATATATTCAAAGCTTCTCCTACTGAATATAAAATAAGATGGAGAGACGACGCATGCATCGTTTTATTACCCGGATCCCTATTATCTTATAAGATAAGGAAGTGCCGGAATGACCGAGGGGAAAATTGTGATGTTATGAACACAAAGGTCATAAGTACGATTCATATTTTTTCTCCTTTTCCACAGTCATACCGTTACGTTTTCATGTCTTCTTAACCGAAAGAGCAATAGACTTTTTATTTCGAATTCCTCGTTTCATTATTCTATACTTCATTTTATCCCGAAAGAGTATCCATATAGCTCCTCCCTGCACTTTAAAAGTAACAAGTGTTACAAAGTATTTAAATCAGCGTATCAGTTTCTTTTACGCCGATACAATCAAGTAATGGATAATAATTTAATTCATTACATAGATTATATCAAATTAATAATATAATTTGGATAAAAAAAAATTACTTAATTTTTTTAAAAAATACTACAGGTTAGTAATTAGTATTATGTATGTTCGTACTATATCACCATCATATCCAAAAATTCAGCAGCGGACTAGTGATGATGATTATCCTATTCATTATGTTATAATAAAAGTTTTTTAATAAACATCATTAACAACAGCAAATAAATTAGACAATATTTTTCCGCTGTTTTGATTTTTAGTTCATAAAATTAGTTATATACGAATACACAAATTAGAGACTTGAGGACCACACGTAATAATTAGTGACTACTGCGTTGAACACCAAAACCGGAAATTTTAAGTGTGTTGTTCACACCAATGTTGAAGTGTGTGTGGTGACCATCACGTGTTGGTAACTCATCATGATGCTGACTACGAGTACTTCCCCGCAAGAGAACATCAGTATGTAATTATTTGTAAATCTATTGAATAATGTGTCTATTGACGAGTTCCACGTGAGAAGTTAATTTGACGTAATTTAGTTTATACTACATAAAATATAAAACTCATAAACATATTTTTTTATCTATTATGGTACATGAACATAAGAAGTCAATTCCTCTTTCCACGCCAAAGATTATCCAGCTTATTCAGTAAATGTTATTATCTAACTCTTTAATTGCAAAAATCATAGATAACAATTATAGAAAAAAATATATAAATATTATGACAAATATATTGTAAAATTCCACAGTAAACTTATACTTTGGAACTGAATTTTGAACATTTTTTTAAACTAATCTATTGATAAATATTTGGGGATAGGTAATAAAATTTGTTTTGCACACAGATTTGTATTATTAAAAACCATGATCGTCAAATAATTACTTTCGTTTTTTTGTGATAATTTAAATATTCCTCTAAAGAGTTTTCTATGATTTATTTGATTTAACTCTGTGATAATTTTGTTAATAAATTTGAATACAACAATATTTTATGTGAAGAGGCACCACAAGATTTTTCATAGTTATTCCGAGATTTCTGAATCTCTAAAACTGCGATGGTCGGGCATGGTCCGTGCATGATATGCTGTAACCTATAATGTATATATGTATTTATACATTTGAAATATCGTAGTAAAATTTGACTATTTTAATCCAATTATTTTGACTAGTTCATTAAAAGTTTAAGGCCAAAGAATCTTTATAGCAAATACTATAACAAATAAAGCGATATTAATTATTACTCATGTAATCGTTAACATCAAACACGCCCGGTTCGCATTACAAAGCAGCGATATGCACAAAAATTATTAGTAAAACGTATTAAAATAAAAAAAGACTACAAAATAAAAAAAAATATTGTTAGTGTATTTAAAAGTTTTTAATAAGTTATACAAATATAATAAAGTAAATAACTACATGTCAGTTAAATATTAGTACTAAAGATGTTCTTTATCATTTCTGTTTTGGTCTTTCAAGAAAGTTTAATTTATTTCATCAAATAGTAATAATAGTAATAGTAATAATAGTAATCATAATCTTTACTATCAGCAAATATATATTAAGCTTTTTCGGTTAATTAATAGTTAAATTAAATTTCAGTTTTTTTTTTTGATGTAGAATTAAATGTAAATAGGATATAGATGATACATCAATTTGTAAATATGTAATTTGTATAAAATATTAGGAAAATATTATATTTATATAATAATATATTATTTAGTATACATGTACAGAATTTACTTAATTTGCAAAAATTCTTTTTATTTGTCTTGTATAATAGATAGATTTAAGAAGTCTGCTCTGTGGGAATCTAACCTTCCAAAATGATATCTATTTTATACTGAATTTCATATTGTTTTATATTATTTATATCTATACAATAATTATATATTCTTTAACGATTAACTAATGTCAGAGATGTGTTGAGGAATTATTTCTTATTTTAAAAGTGAGTGAATAATAATATTTAATAAAATTGGATTTTACAATTTGTTTTGTAGAAAGACACCAAGACAATTTAGTAACTGCACAAAATGTGAAGTCCCAGGAAATCACTTGGATTTTTCCTTAGTAATATTTATTCATAGAACTCCAGTAAGTTTAAAAAATTAGCAAATAAATATGGTTATTAAACCTAAGTATGACTAATTGTATTATAAAATTTTAAATTCTCAGTTATAAGTCATGTTGTACAAATGCGTAATATTTAACAAAAACATGACGTACAATGAAATTAAATCATGTCTGTTAGTATGATAGGGACTGAAAAAATATACTCACGTTTATATATAACTAAGTATCAAGAGAAGTCCTACTTATCATCATCCGTATCTTTAACTCATGACAAATCTATCAGCTACTTCCTGTTTCATATATCTTTCAAATTAAATTCATTCAATGCTAAAGTAATACGACAAAGATAATAAATATGTAAATAAATAAATAGAAATAAAAGTACCTATTTATATGTGTATATATATACTCTCTTTGTATTTCTAACATCGGATACTTTTATTCAAAGAAGCTAAACTTCCACAGATGTATCACTAGCTTCTAAATTACTATACTCGATATAAGATCGTATAAGCATCAACTTTAAGATGTTTTTCTGTCCTGATAAACATGATGTCATGTTAATGATCATTGTAAGAATTTATCCAGTGACAGTCAAATTACTAATTAACGCCAAAGAAGTGTAGGTTCTAACGCACGTATAATGCATGCAAACATTTATAATACCATTAATAATATTTCTTTCGATATTTTATTAGTCATTGTATGTGTAAAGTTAAAATATGTATAGATCTATGTAATATTTATTTGTTTTCTATTAATGTTTGAACTTGAAGCACCAAGTCCCTCGCCAGTGATAACACTGCGGATGCATCGTGCCGCTCCGCCATTTCTAAAAATAAAATGATAGCTTAGATCACAATTACAACTAGATTTTTTATTTATAATACACTATAGTAACTCTTGCTTACTATACATACTAGCATGGACACTCATTTACACCTTCTTAGATATACTATAAGGCGCAGCATATTATAGTACAGGGATACCTCGTATGGAATCCCATTTCCAAATCATGTAAATTTTATGATAGATTTAGGTTTTAAATACTATTATAAATATTTGTTAGTTAAACAAAAGAATGAATTAAAATATAATTCAAACAGATTATCATTATTTATATATTATATAATAATCAATGCAAATGTAGTAACTACAGACCGCTTGTTTTAGACTAACGCATACTTGCTTGAAATAAAGTATATTAAATTATATGTTTATGAAACGCTAGAATGTATATTGCATGACCGGAAATATTAATTTTTCATATAAATAAAAACATAACTTTAATAATTTTACCCGCTACAGGACCCTTGAAACTGAAACATTATTTTACAGTATCATTGTAATGGATTCGATTGTGTGTTTCAGAATTATTTATATCGTACTGCAGTATCAAATTTGTTATAAACATTAAAAATGTTCTTACCATTAAAGAACTTAATGATATCTGTGAAGTCCATCGTGTTTGCGAGTATGACGTCACGGTATGTCTCCAGCAGCGCCAGAGCAATGAACAGTACCATGTGCTCGGAAGCTACGTATCGCGCGGCCCATATTAGCTCCCACGCCGAGAACACCTGATGGTCGATGGGAAAACATATTACCTACAGCATGTATTAGATCTAGGCTTTAAAAAATACGTTGAAACAACTGCTCATATGATTTTACGAAAAATCAATGCACTCAAATCATAACTTTCAAAGCAAAATAGTAAAACCAAAAAGTAATTTTTCTTTCCACTTCATTGTTACGACTTTACCATGTTAAACACATTTTTATTACCTCTTCATGACACATAACAATATATTTCTTTAATTGTCTAGATGCCAAAATGGTCCGATATCAACAGAATACAAACAATTAAAACTTTGTAGATTTTTTAGCTTAGGTTTATAATCAATTCAAATTACTAATACTTTTTCCTTATTGTGAACAATGTTCACTTTAACTTTGAGTATGTCAAACAGAAGCGGCGAAAGTTTCTTGGTTTAGATTCTTCTTCTCGTTGAAATGTTATTCGAAAAATAAAATATAACTATAACTGAATTAAGTTTTAAATATTATTTATTTCTTCATAAATTTCCTTGGTCTCTATCGTTATATCATTATATTGAAAAACCATTTTCCGATTAAATTGGGCGCTTTATATAAAGTATAATATAATAATCTCACATCTTGATAAAGCAGCTCCCTTTTAAAGTCGAGCAGGAACCATCGGTAGCAGAAGTAGAAGTGCGTGTAGTCACCGTGCGCGTGCATCAGCTCATATAGCTCGCAGTCCAATATTTGAATCAGAGAACTAAACAAATTTTTTTCTATTAACATACCATATTCTGAAATAAGTTTTTCGTGATGTAATACATCAGCCAATATAACTTTTATAAATAAACATAACAATGGTAATTAATTCGTATAATGTAAATTAAATAATAATGGTATTATTAAATTATAAATCAACAATTGTAACAATAAATAAGTATTAATATGTAGTACGCATGCAAGTATTAGTTATTTTTACTTATTATTACTTAGTTATTTTAGACTTTGTAGGTGGATCGGCAGTTTCCTTGCGGAACGGAGAGTAAAAGTCGTCGTAGATGGCTCATGCTCGGACCCCCGGACCGTAAA
>DWLS01004948.1:0-13282 GCA_018246255.1 Pachliopta kotzebuea | reverse complement strand
CGTCTTTTGCAATTACTACAAAAAAATTATAAAAACAAACAACTATTTTAAAACCAAACAAGGGCTCCCACAATACTCCGAGGAAAAAAACCGCAAATCAAAAAAAAAAAAAAAAAAAAAAAGCCCGAGACTACAAGGCAAGGGCATATCAATCCTGTCGAGCCTTTTTCAAAGTTCTGTAACTACTTCTAAGTCCTATTTCCGCACGACTGTGGATTGTGGTCATCATATGTAGTAAAGCACACAACCACTTCCTTGTCAGATGGATTATAATGGAGAATTAACAATTAACAAAGATAAAATGAGGAATTAGATTATAATGGAGTTGTGTTGCTATTTCCTTATCCATTCCACATACTAATCCGAACACGGATGGTCATCCCATATATATGTAGGTTTCCTCACGATGTTCTCTTTCACCGTCAGAGTGCGTGTTATTAAATGGTGTTATAACTAACTGCACTTAAAAAATTCATTGGTGTAAGCCGAATTCGAACACCTAGGTATCACTATCACTTATAGGTAATACTAAAAATTAAATTACTTAATACCTTCAGCGTATGAGAGATCAGCGTGGTAGCCTTTGATCAGCTGTGTGTCTCTTTGGATATTGTGATAATGATGATACACAAACTTTATTTACTTTATGCTGTTCGTTTGTGTAAATAAATATCCCTTCTGTTAACAGCAGGTTCGATAATGAAAAATAGAATCGTAAGCTGTGAATAAAGAGGTATCGTTTCGTTTAACGCGGTTCGCATTTCGGTTTAAACGAATGCTCGTTAGTAAACGTGAATGTGGTATAATTACTAATTTAGTGAATACGCGGCACTGGGCCCGCGTTCTCAAGTGCACTACACGGGGAAGTACCATTTTAATGTTCCCATTTAAACGCTGGAATACCGTATGTAGGTAACAGGATTTTTTATAGTCCCCTGTTGACTTCTATGTAGGCCGGGAAATACGTTAACATTATAAATGTTATATTTGTACTAAAAACATTTTAAATGTTATAATTTAATTTACTAAGTACTTTAGGTATAATAAATATAGAGACCAGGTGCACCGCAGGGAGCTGGGAGAGCTTGATTTGCTGGCTCCCATGGTCTTTGGATGACAGATTCAGGGATATCAATTGCCAATGGGAGGATAAAAGCCCGAGGCATATTGTGTGTTCCAGAGCGCCCTACTAGAGGAGAAATCGGGGAGAATTTCTCTCCCGAGATGGAGCTGAGCGATGTAGTGCCAAAAGCACTCTCATGACCTATAAAGTAACATCACGGAGGTTTCAGTCGATGCAAGCCCGAAATAATTAGTCCATACCTCTGCGAATGCAAGCATGCGAAGGTATTTCCCCCACCTTAATATAAAGGTAAGGTAAATATATGAGGGTGATCCAAATCTCGGGACCCAAACCAACCTGCTCGTGCTACAACTTGTTAACTAACAAACGAGGTTCTGGCTCCCCATCTACATTCATTGAGCCAGCGTGGTGGGTAACGGCCTAAATCACTCTGTTGTTGGGAGAATACAATTTCCAAAAGTAGACGTCTATTGACTGATGACGAATGAAGGTGGCAAACAAGTATACGGCCTGCCTGGTCAGTTACCGTAGCCTATATGGAGCGTTACCGATTCCGGAGGAACCTTACCAAGCTCTTTTTGGAAGACTCCATCCTTGGGAAAACCACAGCAAAGAGTTAATTCTATAACTTGATCTTTCTTAGAAGAAAATTTCATTGAAAACAGACCGCATTGAAAAGTTCAGTAGTAGAAGTCTATCGACTGATCAAGTATATTCAAAATGCTAGTGGATATTACTACTAGTATATTCGTACATATACAATATCTATATACAGTATCTGTAACTGTGTTTATGTGCTCGCTGCAAACTTTAATTGTGAAAGGATAAGAAGTAGTTTTCTAAGAATGTTTTCATGTTTGCTTCATTATACTTGCACCATCCATTCTCAAAATTCTATGAGCAAGCGGAAGCAGTTATTTGAATAGAAACAACCTACATTGCATTGGGCTTAATTTTGAAAGCTCGCATACGGGCGAAGCTTTACAAGTAAAATGTAAATTCATGCCTTTTACACTTTTATGTAAATGTTTATAACATTAGTTAGAAACGCAAGAATATTTATTAGTGACAGTAAAGATTATCATTAACCAAATTAATCCTAGGGAAATGTTCATTGTATATTTCGCTGTAATTTCGAATTTTGGTATAAAAATATAAAATAGTGTAATAGATATCGGCAGGTTTACTTTTGAAGAGTTCAACTATATGGTAATACCTTATTCACGCGAATTTTTCCGATTAAGAGCGGCGGTTAAAAAGTGTATAACACATATCTGAATTTAATAACTACAATTTAATTCCAAGAAGGGTTCATGAAAACCGTTGAAATTCAATGGAAAATTGCAGATATAAAATAAATCTTTCCTTTTTTATACCTTTTTTACATAAAATTTTACGAAACTATTTTTCAGAGAATTCTTAAAAAATTATTAAAATATCTTTGCAAATGTATGAGAATTGTGAAGTGAATTTCAACAGAAATCGTTAATATGTAGAAATACATAAAGTAAAACTCATTTTTTAATATATTTGATTGACATTTATTATATTTATTTATTTACGACATGATATATATTACATAATGTTATTTATATATTACTGGTAATAAGTCTGTTGCCGGAGGAGGACCAGACCAGTGTTTTCCAAGGTGAGGTAGAGGCTCTACAAGGTTTAGGAAAGCAATATTAAATTTTTAAAAATAATAACTAATATAATTTATTGCATTTTTTTTGTCATTGGGGGCATTTGATAAAAATTATGAGGTCTATGAAGAGTTAGAAAAATTTCTTGCTCAAAAGTTGGATATGGGACCAAGAAGGTTGGGAAACACTGGTCTTGGTAGATACCGCCGCAGCTTATTGCAGCTGACAAAAAGTAATATGCAAACAATACTGTATTCCGGTTTGGAGGGTGCTGTAGCCAGTGAAATTACTGGAGTAACAAGACAACATATGGTCTTAAAGAATGAGCACGATGTAGCCCTGTGTGCATCCACTTACCATCAAGTGAATGTTTTTCTAGTGTAGATGCTATATGAAATAAAAAAAACGTTTAATAAGAATGCTATGATTGTATAATAGAGAATTTACGAATGCAGTGTTATTATTTTATTAAACAAATACTGCAATTAAAAAAACATTTTGTTAGAACTATTATTGCCAAGACTGAAGACTAATTAACTACCAAATACTAACGACTAAAGACTAAACAAAATCACACTTACTTTTTGTTAGATTTTCCATTATTGCTTTCATATACTTTACTTTCGCATTTATTTTCTTAGTTTATAGTTCTTATAAAATCAAAATTTTTTATTAATATTTTGTTTGAACATACCAACATATTATAAAGATGTACATGGAAACTTTTAATTAGCTTTATGTAATTAATATATTTAGTAGAAAAATATTGATATTTTGAACGCTGTTGATTTTCTGAATAAATAAAACAAAAATATTAGATGAAATATGTTTTTTGATACATAGAAAATACCGGAAAAGCTACACGACTACATAAGAGGCACACACGTAGCGCACTCAATAATTTTTAGTGCGACAGAAAAACGTTCCCGAAGGCTGTTATTTATTACCGGCGATGTTTACAAAAACATGTTTACGCGAGCGGGCGGCGCGTGCGCGTCACTGCTGGGTATACTTCTTACTGTACACACCGCTCATATATTATCACAATTCGAATGGGAAATCCCAGAAGAACCGCTGCTTTACACGTAACACACTGACAAATGAAACGGCCGTTATTACTCGTAACACATTCACGGCAAATGAAAACGGATCACATGAGAGCGTGCAGCCGGCACGTGTTTGAATATGTAAAGAGAACACTTGTAATAAGGTTCTCCTTTGACACCATCTCTCCAAAATCGATGCTTTCGGCCACTATTATGGCCGCGAAAGCTTCATCGGACCCTGACCTCGCGGATTCGGACTCCGCGAGCTGAAAAGTGTATATATGTATATATAAATTATATAATATAAGGGAGAGGAGAGAGACGAGGGAAGAGGTGAGAATGTATATGATATAAAATCGTTTATTATATGTAAAAGTACAGCTATT
Organism: Pachliopta kotzebuea; assembly: GCA_018246255.1. Classification (NCBI taxonomy): domain Eukaryota; kingdom Metazoa; phylum Arthropoda; class Insecta; order Lepidoptera; family Papilionidae; genus Pachliopta; species Pachliopta kotzebuea. Next base: position 9,123 of record DWLS01004948.1, on the reverse strand, counting down.
CTTACTAGAATACAGTAAAATTTGGACTCTACAGTTCGAATACAGCAAAGAATGTCTACTTATTATTATACTTATTACTTGTTCCCATTCGTGTTGTGGGTAAGGGTCTTTTTAGTGCATTCTTTTGTATACTTCTTCTCTCTTTTACATTCCTTTTCCTCAACTTTAACGTATACTGTTGTCCTCTCCTAATAATGGAATTAGGACCATCCCCCTACCAATGCGGGTTGGTGAGGAGCCAGAGCCTCTTTTGTTGATTAGCCCCGTGATTATTGCGGTTGTATTTCGAACAGAGTTCCCGTGACCTCTACAAACGCTGAGGATGACCACCGTGGGGGTTTTTCTCTACATACCCTTGCCTTCTCTCCAGAAGCAGGCTATCGTTTTGAAGATTTCCCTCCCAAAAAAAGTACTTGTTGTGAAAACTAATAGGAATGACAAAGACAAAACAGTACCTCTATTCAAACTCTTCTTCTTATGAGACCTTGCGATTGAATTAAGGACCTCAAAGTTACATTCAAAGTGGTTAACAGGTTTACTATGATAGATGCTAAACAAATTTTTGTTTATTAGATTAGACGATGATACGAGCAAAGCGTTCACCTGATAGTAAGTGATACGCTCGCCTTAACAATGGGGAGCTGATTGAGATTGTATACACAGCACCGCATTGCACTCCTCGCATTGACGCAACATGTTAAGTCTCTTTACCTCAGTAACTTCACAATCATACAGCACTTTTCAAACCGTAACACAGTACTGTTTTCAGCTTAAATAGAAGTTGCGGCGGTACCTACGTAGACGGTGTCCGGTAACAGACACCTTTTTTTTTGTTCCGGGGTATATCTTCAAAAGATATCCTGCTTCTGGGAGTAACTCAGGATTATGTGAGATTTATATCAACTAAAACCTCCTCGGTGGTGATCTACAGTGCATTGCGGAAGGCCTCAGGACTCCTACGATAATCACCGGTGCCTTCCTGCACTGCTAAGCACATTCCGGGAGATCTGTGGCCCTCCCCAGTATAAACAGTATGCTACGACATATTACGATACTACTTCGTATTTGATGATACGATACCTCACTTAATGGACAGTGATGGCCTCCACCCTCAAATTCTGCGAATCCGAAACGGCAACAGAGACCTTCCACTTGTACTTTAGTACTTTAAACAATATGCTATTCAATGGTCACCTCCAGTACATAAATATCCTGGAAACTGGTGTTCTCCAATCTTAATATCCAATCGTTTTAAAATATAAATACTTTTGAAATATTTCTTGGACAAATTATGTACATTCAACACTCATATAACACGGTGAGTGCGTACCGCGCTATTTAGAAATTGCGGTAATAGACAGTCAGAATTTGTATAAATCACACTATTTGTACCGCATTATATGGAAACCAAGAGATACTCAAGACAAGAATAAATTTAAATTTTTTAGAAAGAATTGGTCAGCAACCAACCGCACTGTCAAAGAGTTTGAGATGAATGGAACAGATGCAGGAAACGGTTAAGAGATAACCTGGAATGTTTACATAAGCATATCCAGTTATTCATGGGGTACGAGTGAAGAACTTATGGGATGCTGTTGAATGAAATCTGTGCTATAAGGGTACTACTAAGAAGGCTGCTGTAATAGCTCGATCGTTCTCAGAGTACCGTGTTATACGAGAGCTGACTTTACTTACGTAATAAAATAGGAGAGTTTTTATTATTATGAAAACACTCTGGATGATATCACACGGTATGCCAATAATCTAAATGTCGATGTATAACGTCACAACCTCCTTCGGAGCGCCGAAAGGTGAAAGGTGAGCTTTAATATTACGTACAGGGAGGTTTTCCTTGACTGAAGACATGATCAATTGTAAGAAATAAATTATGAAAATGCTTTTATATAAACATACCGAAGAAATTATTGACATTTCCCAACAGGATATTATTTTTTTTGTAACTCCTGTAGATTTTAATTTAATTTTAGTAGTAGTTTCAAAAGATAAAGAAACATCAAAATCAGTATTCTGTTGTAAAGGTTATGCGTTGCGTCTATATGTAATGAGTGTGGTATACATATATATATACTTTTAATTTAATGAGTCTATTCACTTGATGATAAGTGATATGCTTTGCTCATAACACGGCGCTGGTTAAGATATACACAGCATCACACAGAGGAGTAAGGGGTCCTACAAAATCACAGACCCAAGCTAACCTCTCCTGCTCATGCAGCCTGCTAAACAACAAACGAGGCTCTGGCTCTTTAATAACCCGCACTGGGCCAGCGTGGTGGGCCACCAATTCCCTCATTGTTGAGGGGAGGCTTATGTCCAGCAGTGGACGTCTAGCGGTTGATGATGACACAGCACCACATTGAGCTCGGCGCCTGCTAAATACGGTAAGTCTTATTACTCTACTAATTTCTCTAGCATACAGCCTTCAAACCGGAACACAATAATGTTTACACATTACTGTTTGGTAGAAATAGGAGCTGAGGTAGTATTTATGTAATTGATCTCCAGCAAAAGACCTACCACCAGAAAGACCTAATGTTGCCGGTAACATTTTTTTTAATTTCTTTAGGTGACGGAGATAAAAGAATAAAATAAGGAGAGTCACTGGAAGCGATTGAATCCAAACAGCATAAGTATATTTTAAGTAGATATAAGGTAAGTCTCATTACCCCAGTAATTTCACTATACATTACCTTTCAAACCAGAACAAATTTATGTTTGTTTGATAGAAATAGGATCTGCGGTGGTACCTAGACGGGATCTAACAAAAGACCTACCGCCAGTAAGACCTAATGTAACCGGTTAAAAAAACAATAATATCGAATTTGTATACAAAACAGCCTCTCCCGATCTTAATTCCGAAGTTGATTAAGTCCTGAACGGGCAACCTTAGCGGAGATTAATTAGAAGCGCGTCTCTGCGGAGCCGGGGTATGTTAATAAATGTACACGATACAATTCTGATTCTTGATTAAGACGAAATTAATTTTGGGCCCCAGACATTACGATTTTTGTTTTTTTTTTAATCTATTATATATAGCTTTTAAGAAAATCTAATTATCATTTGAGCCGTGACTGCCGCCTCGCTGATGAGTGTGGAAGAAAGTCGCTGTGTATTCTTAAAATACTACAGAGCGGTTATCAGAGGCAATCAAATGAAATAAAGGGTAACAGAACAAAAAAGAAAGGAATATAAAAGTAATAGAAGAACAGAAATACCACATACACAAGAGGAAATATAGAAGGAAAGTGTAAATTTGAAAGAAAATAGTAAGTATTGTGTAGTAAGATTGTAAGAAAAAGTAAACAAGAGATAGTAAAATTCCCTTTCCAACTTTACAGGGGAACGGATATTAAAAATATATAGTGGTTTGAACCTCGGCCTTCTACTCCGAAGGTACCGGGTTCGTATCAGGCCTGCACCAATACATTTTTCAATTTATATACATTTAGTATAACATTCACTAATATCACGTGTTCTGACGGTGAAGGAGAACATCGCGAGGAAATCTATGTTATGACCATCTGTGGTCGAACTGCTATGTGAAATGGAGAAGGCAATGGCAACACCACTCCATTATAACTGCCAAGAACGTGGTCGTGTGTTTCATAACATGTGATGACCACCAACCCTCAGTCAAGAGGAAATACGACTTAGAAGAAGATGTACATTTCACTATAATCATAATCAGCTGATAGAAGTCCACTACTGGAAGTGGGTTTCACTATAACACAGATAGTCAAACAGTGTGTTTATTTTTAGAGACGATTAAGTTGTTCACCTGATGGTAAGTGATTCGCTTGCCCATTACAATGCGGCGCTGGTTAAGATGGTATACACTAGTTTCCCAAGGTAGGGCTTAGGTTATACAGTAGAGCAAATCTGATATTTAGAAGAGCAATTCAAAATATTTCAAAAAACAGTAATATAATTAAAAGCATTTTATAATTTTTTTTTAGTTTTTGGGAGGCGTTCCAAAAAATCAGAAGATACGTAAGAGACGTAGAGAAGATTTGTATTTAAAATTGGGAGATTGGACCGAGAAGGTTAGGAACCACTGGTATGCACAGTACCACATTGCGCTTGTAGCCTTGTGGCGTAATTTCACTAGTATGCAGCCTAGTATATACCCTTTTAACTGGAAAACAGTACAGTTTGTCGGCTGCAATAGGAACTACGATGGTACCTACCTATATGGTACCGGGAATAATAGAATTTCTTTAGTCTCTGTTTTTTTTTCTATTTTTTTAACAAAATCTATTAATTAACAAATTTTAATACACAGTAAATAAATAATCCTGAACAATTTTCAAAGTGAAAATGTCAGCTAGTTATCAATTTTGCATTGACTATGATTTAGTCAAGTGTGTGTATACGAATTTCTATGTGGTCAAACAGTAAGGCCGACCAAAATGAAACTTGGCATTAATATTGAGGTGGATACAGAGATAGTTCTTAGCCATATCCGGTTCCGGTCAGCCAACCGGAAATGGTGTCGAAAGTCACTAAGTACCATAACTATGCATATTTTTGAAATTATCCTTATACAAATATGCTCCTCGTATAAAAATTACTATTTATATGTACTTCCAATATAACCGGCCTATCGGATGTGGGAGCAAAAGTCACCAAGTACCTTAACGGTGCATATTTTTAATATCGTTATTGAAGTAAAAGCGTTCCTTGACAAATAAAATTATGTACTTCCGATTCTGGTCGACCAACCGGAAGTTATCAAAAATCTGTATACCTGTATATAGATCCTATATTAATATATCGCAATATTGACAGTGACGAAAACGGCGTTACCGAGACACAGCGTTTATTTATATACGTATTCTTCTTTTTACCTTACTACTTACTAAACTTATAGTTTCATCCTAAAACCAGAAGAATTAAAATCAACAAAAGACCTAAATTTATTCGAGACTCTGAGTTGTTTTTACAGTAGCAAACTACGTCCATACTGAGAAATTTTACAATGACCTAGTAAGAACTAGCAAACAAAGTACAGATTACAAAGACAGTAAGCAAAAACTACAGATTTTTTTCTTTAAAAAACGGAAGAAAATGCAAGAAGTTTAAACGAAGAAAAAATAAAACCTGAAAGTGAAGGCGATATCATTCCACTGATAAAAACCATTTTCTGTTGTTATACTGATGAAGAATTTTATTACACTAAAATTTTTCTATAATTAAGATACTTTTTAGTTTTTTGTTTACAAGTTTTCTTTGAATTTAAGTTTATTTTTTTTATTTTGAAGTTAACAACAGCAACATATCTATGGTGGTAGGTCTCTATTACAAGAGATTTTCTACCACCGCAGCTACTATTGCAGATGACAGTACTGTAGAAACATACAGTTTTTATAGCGAAGGAAGCGACGTTCATATCACTTACGATGTTCACCTGATAGTAAGTGATATGCTTGCTCCTAACGTGGCGATGGTTAAGATGGTATACATAGCCCTATATTGCACTCATCGCCTTGAGACATGTTAAGTCCTTTTATTCACATTATTTCACTATCAACAGCACCCCTCAAACTGAAACAGTAATGCACAGGACGGCAAAGGCGGTATATATATATGTACATAAATAAACTAATATATGTATTTATATATATAAGATGAGAATTTACGACGATTAAAACAAAATATACTTTCTCTGTAATAAGAGGTTTATTGTTACATATCGAGATACATAACTAAAATAAAATGCTAATGCTTAATTTCTTACCTGTAATAAGAAAAACGTCATTTAATGCAAATAATCCTAATGTTGATTACCTAATAATAAATTATTGGCTTATTATTATTATTTTTCGGTTTATGTTTTCTACTGCTCTGCGCAATAATTTCGCCAATGTCTAGTGATGGTGAGAATACACACAGAGGATAGAAAATTGTTCGGTATAAAAGTGAAATTCTGCTAATATGAAAGAGAATCCAGAACTTTAGCGACGATTTTCCATTCGTAAATTAAAGACAACACAAACATATAGCACGTAGTACAGTAAATCGTGTAAAAAACATTATCAAAGAATATATTCGTCAGTGTCAAATCAAAAAATTATTGGCTTTGTAGCCTGACAAAATAATTTGTGAAATCGACGGTCAACGATATTCATCTATCACAGGTTATAAAAATAAATTAGTTACTGTGAACACAGAATATTACAATTAAAAGAAAACTAAATGAAATTATATTCTTCTTTACATATATACATAGATTTATAAATATATAACTATATATACGTAGCTTAAATGCGTCTAGTCTTAATATAGCAATATGTATTTTAGCACCTTAATAGCTCTGCTTCATTTGGATATCAAACTATAAAACTTTTTTATGTATTTTTTTTAACTTACCTTTAAAAGCTTTACTCTTTGAAAACAAGAATTAATAGCTGATATTTTCGTCATTTTTTTTTTAGTAAAAAAATCTACCGGTACATAGCTATCGATGTTATTAATACGTTGCGAATGCTACAATTCAAGCGCGGAACTGCGTGCGATTTGTCACCTGTCGAGTTTGCAAAACAAAGGGTGACCAGCAATCGATGTAATTTTTTTAATGTTTTTTAGTGCATACACAACCATATTATAGACTGCTACATTACAAACAGATAAACTATAACATATATTATAAACCGCTCAAGCATAACTATACTTATTTAAAGAACTTTTTAAAATCATACTACCTAAAAATATGAAACATTTGTCTGAAGATAGCTCTGCACTGATCACTGTTAAATTATGTCAGTACACGAAAAAGTGAAGTATTTATTTCTTGCTGGAAACTACTATAAGGAGAATGTGCAAGAATCGCTGAAACACAAATTTAACACGAGAAATTCTTCTACGAAAAAATTGCTAATTCCGAATATTAACAACTTTTATGGCAAACGTACTTATCGCTACTTAGTTCGACACTCATAAACGAAATTCCTCGATATATTAAAGACATAATTACTAAGGAAAACTTTAAATCTAAACTTTATTCATTTTACAGCAAGAATGGTAATTAACTACACAAAATAAAAGGTTTTTGCATTGACAGTACTCAACCCATTAAGTGGGTATATCATTGTACACAAGTTTTTATATTACTTAAACACTAATTTTGTTAAAAATACCTCCTATATGTATTCACGAGAATGTGCAGATTTCATACAAACCTTATTAGGTTTAAGAAATCTAAATAAGAAAAAAAACTATGTAATTTTCTTTTGAATAAAATAAATAAAAAAAAAGATAATGTCCATCTTTCAACAATTTTCAATCTCGATTACAAGGGGTAGGAGCTGGTGCTAAAATTTATCGTACAGACAGATCTCGCTTAGATAAGATCAGAGCCGTTGGAATTTTTTTGGTATGTCGTCGGGTTTTCGAGTTGTGGGTGACCAAAGTTTCAGAATTTTGTATGGGCCACTTTTATATAATAAACAGCTAATTAAATAACCAGTTTCCTAGTTACATGTAAATTTTTGCAATCACATTCATTTATACCCTATAATTATATTCAGCACACCTATTACACAAGTATCAATTACTTAGTATCCAATATTATTTTTTTTTAATAAAACTTTTGGCTACTTCTAAAATTAGGGTCCAATAGACGGACTTAATGCCTACAGGCAATATTTATAAGTCAACTTAGGAGGTGGAAGATACTGTAGTAGGTGAAGTGTGATAGTTGAATTTAAAGCATTAACGTAATTTGGTAGTACCTTTTCATATATATAAATACAATACTCTTTGTTAATACATATGAACATAAATATTCATATAAATAAATGAGGTAAAGTGTGAAAGGTATATTTGAAGCTAAAATAATAATAATGAAGAATGTAATTTAAAATATTCACCATCAGGTTTCAGAAGTCTTGACATAGACATTCGATGATTATTTTAACAGCGAATGTGACCAAGCAATAGTATTTTTTGGGCATACCAATTCCATCGTACCCTTTACAAATTTCACATATTTATAACTAACACTAAAATAGTAATTACTTAACTGATAATATTCTTCACATTAGCTAAAGATAATCAGATCTTTAGCGAATACGGATATTGGATTCGCCAAGCACTTTGGATTGCTTCAACAAAAAAAATTGTTTCCACAAACCAGAGAAAATAACAAAAAATTAAGTTTCAAATTATCTATCAACATTTTAAAATATGTTTGTGGATCGCTGATGCTTGTGAGAAGTAAACCCGTGTTACGGGTCACTAAGTCTCCAACTCTGGTGCAGTTAATATTACTACATAATACTTGATTCGACACGTGTATAACAATAGAAAGCCAGTATCCGGAAACTTCATTATATAAGTACATATATATTATGTATTTCACAGAGCTGGTAAGTTTACGGCCTGCTTGATGGTAAGCAGTCACCGAACCCTATATACGCCTGCAGCACCAGAAGCACCACTAATGCATTGCCGATAACAGAATACATATTTATGTATGTATATATGGAATGTATTAATCACTTCTACCATATATATGTTAGTTTATATATTTATTTATATCGTCGTCTTAATACCTTCAGCAAAAAAAAGGTAGATTGAATACCTTATATGATATATTTTTTTTGATGAGATGAGCAAGGCGTTGACTTGATGGTAGGTGATACGCTTGACGATACCATGGCGCTGGTTAAGATGGTATACACAGCACCATATTGCGCTCTTTGTCTGGAGGAAAGGTTAAGTATCAAGTTCACTAGCATACAGCACCCTTCAAACCGGAACACAGCAAAAAAGCGGTTGTACCTACCTAGACGGTATTCGGCAACAGAAACTTATCACCTGTGTATATTTATATAAAAGAGTATTTATGTAAAGATCTGTATGTATAAATATATGTATGTACTTTATAATGACTGGTTATTATTTTGGCTTTAAATCTAACTTTCACACATCGCCTACTACAACATCTCCCATCTCTTAGCTTGACTTGTAGAGAATGTCCATAGGCATTAAGTCCTCCTATTGGATACTAATTGTATTTATTTTATTTATTTAAACACACCAACAGCAATACATACAAAATATTTAAGCTTAAAATTAACAATTATAAGAATAGGTACTGGT